>PVIJ01010460.1:0-60130 GCA_004024925.1 Scalopus aquaticus
AAGGGCAGAGTATGATGCCTAATTCTAAGAAGTAGCAGTGAGAAAAGGTAATGGCTATAAGGTTATAAGGTTCGCTGATGAGTAAGAAGGAGAGAACAAAAATCCTTCAAAAAGGTTTGATTGAACCTTGAATTCTGAATAGCTTCCCAGGCACATTAGAAGTATAAATGCATCCCAAACTTAAGGAATGTCATGCACAAAAATGCAACGGCATTACAGACCATTCCGTGTTCCAGGATTTGTAATAGTTCAGTTAGACTAAAGTATAAAGGAAGTGCAAGAGGGATAAATAATAAAGCAGGAAAAATTTGTTAAGGTTTAGTTACAAGGAGTTCAGAGGCCATAAAGAATATTTTGGACCATGTCATCTAGTAAAGGAAAACCATCAATAGATTTTTAAACCCGTGAATAAAAAGTTTACATTTGTGGTTTGTTTGTTTTTTAAATAGTCTTGCCAAAATGTGGACAGATCGATGGAGGGACTGAATGTGAGGCCATTCAACAAACAAGGAGGCTCTTACAAGGTGCAGGTAAGTGATGATGAAGGCTGGATCTGAGGCTCTGAATATGTGGAGGTAATATAAAACTAAGTGTAATGATAATTGATAAAAATGGTGACTAGTTCGGAAATGAGAAAGAAACTTGTAGAAGGATTCACAGAATTTCAAAGTCTCTGAGTTAGTTAATGGCATCATTATTCTTGGGTTGCTCAAGACAGTGATTTTAGAGGTGAAGCATATTTATGTCAAAGGACATGACACATATAATTTTAGAACTAAGGAGTTTTGTACTCTAAGTAGAACAATCCAATAAGTGATAAATATGCAGGTGTTTATTTCAGGACAGAATTTGGAGCTTGCTTTGATCTTTCCCTCCACTCCTGTTCCAGACATGATATGTCTGAACATTTAATCTTATCTAGGGTCTTAGCAATTAAGAGCCTAAGTGTTGGGGAGAGGTTGGAGGAGGGGACTGGACCACAGACCCTGGAGTATAGTGCTCAGGGCTATCAAAGGGATTATACTAGGAATGGAAAAAGAGAATAAAAAAGTATCAGTATCTAAACATGCAGTCCAACCAATACTTTGCTCTAAAGGGATCCAACAAGAGATCAAATCAGATCTAAGCACACTGTACGAAAGCAGCAGGATTTGAAAGGGAGGCACGATCAGAGTTCTTCCCCTAGCCACTGAGCTTCTCCAGGCTCATTCTAAACCTAATAAGCACATAGGAACAGCGATCTAATTAACTTTCACAGACCTTAAACTGTAAATTTGGGATTCATTGGTATAAAAAAAACAGCAAAGTAATGAAAGAATAGAATGAGAAATATAGGAGCCCAATGGAAAACTGCAAGAACGTAGGACCATATAAATAACTATAATAGTTTGGGTCCTCTGAAAAGGACCCAACATGGGATTGGATGTTCAAGAAATGTAATTAGGGAAATGTTTTTAAAGGGTAAAGTGCGAAAGCAGGATTTGGTAGGAATCATTTCAGACTAGAGCTCTGTTCTAAAAAAGGTTTGACCAAACTGATGGGGCATCTCTGATATAAGCATCCTGCTAGAATAATGGACCATGTTCCAATTTGGGGGAGGGTGTGGGTAGAGGAGTGTTGGTAGGAGAGAGTGAAGGAGGGTTGGAGGGAATGTGCAGGGTGACCCTCCTGCAGCTGTGAGCCAAGCACTCAGGCCACAGCAGAAGATCTGGGCAGTGCATTCTTATGGCTGCCACAAGACCAGAGAGTCAGAGATACCAAGAAGAAAAAGCCAGAGAGGTGAGAGGAGTCAAGAGAAAGTAACACATTTGAAAATTGCAACATTTTAGCAAAAGCCGTCATCTAGTGCAGGATTTTAAATTGTGAAATGCACTTCACAACTCCTTTTGTCTTTTCACCACATATTATATCAGGTGGCATTACTACTCCATAATCTATTTTTTTTTTACTTTGGTGACATAATCTATTTTTATTTTGTTCTGTTGTCAGTAAAATCTGACTAGTAAATTTTTTATGTTATTCTAAGTAGAAATACAATTTTCTCTTCTCTATACCAGATGCCCAAGTCACAGAACATTGACTTTATAAGGGCTCTGTTGCAAAAAAAGAAGAAAAAGAAACATAAAAATTGCAACAAGCTTTCTATATCCCTCCTTTAAATTCATAACATATAAACACATTAGCATATGTGATGGTCATGGAAATGTGGTCACTCAGATCTCCTTTCAAGAGAAGCTGCTGTAGTAAAGAGAGCCTCCAGCTATCACATTTTCTGATCCACTGCAGCATTCACTCCAAAGGCACGCTCTCCCTGCGGCTGTGCGCTCCCTGGCTGAGCAAGGCCAGTGTCCTGAATCGGGGCTTTGTGGCAGGCCCAGTATCAGAGTACTCCAGGCAGGTCTTTCTTGGTTCCTGTCTTCGGCAAGGAAAAACTAAAGTGTCAAGACCAAGGTTACAGAAAAGCAAGAGATTTATTGATAGGTAAAGAGGAAGGGCAGGAGAGCTCTCCAAGCAGAGAGGGGTCCTGTGTGGCTAGCCACTGAGGTGGTGGAAACTTAAGTGCCTAAATGGGTATAATGGGCAAGGAGTGGAGGTGTGGTTTTTGGGTGTCACCGTGTTTTGTCTCTTGCTAATTGGCTCAGCCAGAGGGAGTCTCCTATGCTACATGGGTCCACTGAGTTTCTGGGGTTCTCTTAGGCTACCCTTAGAGCCCACTGAACTTGCCCACATTTCCTAGTCTACCTTTCTGAAGCTAGGTTTGGTCTGTTGCTTTAGCATTGTGTTATTGTTATAGTGTTCTGGACTTTCCACTCTTCACTGGGTTGTGAGGGGCACCTTCCTGGCCCACAATTATTCTCCAATAAGACTGACAAATGGACTTGGGTCTTGGGGCAACCTGTTCCTAATAGACTGCCTATATCCATTTCCTAGTTTCCTCCTTCTACCTCTGGAAGCTGGCCATTGGGACCCCATGTAGGACTCTCCCCATAGATAATCGTTGCTTCAGTGCCTTCCTATTGTCTAACCATGACTTCTCTGAACTGTCTACTTGCTAAAGCTCTTCCTACTCAATCCTCCTTTCTCCCCTCCCACATTTCATGGGTGACAGGACTTCATTATGACATGAAGTCTCTTCCCACTTTTATCCTGCTCCCTTCACTTTAGACTTTATCATTTTTTTTAATCAAAATTATCTCTTTTGTGCCATTCCTGCTATCTACCTCTCAGAAACCTGCAGTAGAAAACATTAAAATGTTTGTGAGAAACTTTTAGAGCTTTGAAAAGCACTTAAATTTTATTTAAATGAATGAAATTTAAAACTTCTTTCCTCACAGAACAATTGTCATATTATGGGACTAGTGGAACTTGTTTAGTTAATCATTCTAATTTATATTAACCCTTCCTTAGGGTCAGTTTCCTGGGCAGTAATCAATATTCTCTTCCTGACTTTATCTTATTTATATCTTGATCAAGCTCTTCAATTATATTTCAGAGTCAAATTCCATATCCTGCTGTTTTTTCTTTTTTCTTTTAGTGCGAAGAGAATTATTAAGTAGTTTTTAGGAATCATTAAAAACTCAAATTCAATTTCAGCTACTCTTGTCTAAGAAACACCCAATTGTCATAAAATACACATTAATTTTACAATTCAAGCTTTTAATTAGTATGTAATATTTCCAAAGTCTCAGAAATTTACTTTAGATTTTGATTTGGTCAAATTGAACTGATTACATTTATATACTTAATGTTCTCAAATTATGCACTAGCTATAAGCTTTCATTCTCAGTACAAATTGTTCTCCCTAGGACCAGCATGCTGACTGGCTTTAGCTAAATATTGAATTCCTAGGAGCAGATGTATCAGTTATTCATGTATTCAATAGTAAGTCATTGCTGTTTACATGACAAACACTACAAAGTATTATTCAGACAACATCTATCAACCCTCACAGCATCGGTAATAGAAATAGTCATGGACACTGAGATTCACCTCATAGCTCTCTCTTCAAGACCAATGGATTCATCATTCCAGCTGCTCAAAGTGTAATCAGCAAACAGCTTCCCCGCTTCAGTCTTCTTCACAACTGTCTTGGCTAGACTCACCCAAGTTCATGCCCCTTTCTCGAGGGAGTCCACATCCAGTAGCTCACTGACACAGCATAATATAGCCCTGGTCCTTCATCCCAGCTTTTGATGCTCATAAGTGTGCTTTCAGATTCAGAACACCCTTGGGGTAGCTAAAGCTTTCTTTGAGGCTACTTGCAATTTATGTGGTCCAAGACTCATGCCTTCCCTTCCTTTCCACAAATGATGAGTACAAGAACATTCCCTAATATCTCTTCTGCTTACTCATCTTTTTCAAAATTTGCTTCCAAGAGAAACACCCCCTCAACCCAAAACAGTTGGCACTGGTTGTGTTCCAGGTAAACAAAGATAATGGGAGATTTTGGAATCAAATCCTTTACAATCCTCCTTACAAAGAGGATTATTCATTTCTAGTAGGTAGGCCTCAGATAGCCTTTGACACAGGTAATCAAGGAAGCAATATGATTACCAAAATTTTTAATATAGTTAAGCTAGGATGGCTGATCGGTGGACAAAAATTCACTGGCTAGAGTATGGAGAAAACAGTATAAGGCTATCGAACAGAGGGACTATTGCTAAGCTCAATTAGCCTTTGGAAAAGATAACAAAAGACTGTTAGTGGAATGTGAAAACTACAGTGCCTCCTTTGTAGCATATGAGGAAGCTCTCATCTGCTCTAATTAGTAGGCAAAGTTACTTGGGATTAGACCAAAAACTCAAACATAAAAATATCAGAACTCTAAGGAAAGTCAAACTTGTGATCTAGGGAGTTGTGCCATATTGGTTGAGATGGGATCATGATGCATGGATCAATACTGGATATATAGCTGGATCAAATAGCTGGATTGGTGTACCTGAAAGAAATGCCAGATTTCCTCACAGCAAACATCTCCTCCCCTTTAGAATCTCCCCTCAAGCCCCTGCCATTTAGGCCAACATAGCCTGACTGGAGAAGTATTGGTTACACTGGTCAACGGTGAGATCGTTACTGACTTAAAAAGGCCCTAATCTGTAGTATTTTGGTGTGCTGAACATAAATATAACCTTAAAATTTTTTATTAGCTCTCGTTTTGAAGATATTTCATATAATTCATTTTATATGTTTCATCGTGTAAATTTATCCAGTGAGACTGCAACAACATCCTAAATCAGCCTAGAACGATGTAATATTGCATCGCATTGCATAATGCCATCATGCCACATCATCTAGAGTTGATTGCATCATTTTCTGATGCAATGCAATACTACTGCCAGGCAGCTGCTGAAGTAAGCTGACGTCAGCATAGAAAGCCCTGTCGGAAGGTCGAGCATTGAAAATATTTCAGACTTTGTGCAAGACAGTTTAAGCTACTGCTCCATAGAACTGTTATAATTTTATCAATTTAGACACAATACAGAACAGCCATGCCTCGAAATTAATAGTGTGGACAATTAATTGTGCGGACAATTTCTGCTCTCTTTGTGAGGAAGTGACATTTGCCAACCAGAAGAAAAGTATCACTTCTCAAGTGAAGAAGACTTATCATCTTGACTTCGGATGCAAGGTTGGTGACCAAGATAAGCCTTGGGCCCTGCATAGATGCTGTGTGACATGTACAGCACAGCTTTCACAGTGGTTAAATGGAAAAAGACCATCAATGCCATTTGTAGTCCCCATGGTGTGGAAAGAGCCAAGCAACCACATAAAAGACTGTTCTCCTTGGTTCCTCCTCTTTCCAGCAGAATAACGAAGCAAAAGAAGTCAAGAATAGTCTACCTAAACATTCCGTCTGCATTGAGACCAGTTCCACATAGTGAGGGACTTCCTGTTCCAGAACCTCCAGCAGAATATTCTCTTGATTCATCTGATGAGGACAAGGGGGAGCCGACCTGTTCTTCTCCTGTTCCATCAGCTTGCAGTGATCCAGATTTTCACTGTGGTACATCATCAAGTTCACACAGACTAACACAGGAAGAACTCAATGACCTGGTTCATAATTTGGACTTATCTAAGAACAAGGCTGAATTGCTAGGATCAAAACTCCAATGATGGAAACTTCTAGAAGAAGATGTCACAATTACTTTCTATCAAAAGCTCCACCAGCAGTTGGAGCCTTTCTTCAGAAAGGAGAGTACTCTGGCATTCTGTTCCGATATTGAGGGCCTCATGAATGCCTTAGAAATCACTCATGACCCACAAGAATTGAGACTATTTCTAGACTCTTCGAAATTGAGTCTTAAGGCTGTGCTTTTGCACGATGGAAACCGTCTTCTATCTATTCTATTCCTGAATTGCTGTACAAGAGACAAGTGAAGAAATCTAAGAAGTAGTCTATGACTTGATTTCTTACAGGTATTAACCATAGGCCTATTACTATTAGCATGCATTTTGTGATGTAAACATCAATTTATTGCAGATTACAAAAAAAACTAGAGCCAAAATTAGAATTTGACTGTCATATTCGTGTTGAGCACATACAAATTGATAGGAAATGACTAATTTTGTTTCAGTATCATGACTTTTATAAAAATTTGTTGACCAGTGTTACTGATAGTTAATTGATAGTGTGAAGTTACCTGGATCATGGGGTGCTGGGACATTTGGCTAACATTCTTTCTGACTAAGATTCTAAGGGTGTTTCTGGATGAGATTAGCAGCTGAATCAGTAGCCTGACTAAAAACCGACTGCCCTTCCCAATGTGGCGGGCACCATCCAATCTGTTGATAGTCTGAATAGAACAAAAGGGCAAAGGAAAAAATATTCTCTCTTCTCTCTCTGTCTCTCTCTTTCTCTCTCTCTGATTGAGCTGGGACATTGGTTTTCTGACCTTGGATTTGAAATTATACTACCAGTTTCCCTGGCTCATAGGCTTGGAATAAAATTATACCACCAGCTTACCTGGGTTTCCATCTTGCAGACCACAGATTATGAGACTTCTCATCTTGTGTAATCAAGTTAGCCAATTTCTAATGATAAATTATATTATGATGATGTTATCATAATAAATTATAATATATAATACAACATATTATAATATATTACACTGTATTGTAATATATTGTATTATTGTAATAATATAGATACAAATATATAAAAATAATATATTAATATAAATTCTACATACATATATTGGTTCTGTTTACCTGGAGAACCATGATTAATGAAGTCTGACGATGGAAGAATGGAACTATAACTCCGAAGGCATTAGCCCTCCCAACAGGAGCTAGCCCACATGTACAAGCAGGAACAAGAAGAATATGCAAAGCACTATATATTTCTCTTGCAGGTTTATATTCTAGTGAAGGGAGACAGACATGAGAAAGTAAAAAATTATAATTAGATAAATTATGTAGTAAGTTAGATGGTAGCTAGTATTACGGAACATAAAGCAGAGGAGGGTAAGTTCAATAGAGGTTTCAGTAGAAGAACTGCTATTTTAAACAAGGTAGTCAGTGTACTTTATTAAGGTAAAATTTAGACTTAGAGTCCAAGGAGTTGAAGGCATTAGTGTCATGTGAATAAATGGCTCAAGAGCACTCCAACTAGGTAAAAAAAAGTACTAAGGTGAGACAATGCCAAGCATGTTAAAGAAAAACAGAGAGAATTGAGGAAAAACGGCCAAGAAATAGGGGGAGAGAGAGAGAGAAAGAGAGAGAGAGAGAAAAAGAGAAGGAGAGAGAGAGATGGTGTCCTGGAAACTATGGAGAAAAATCCCTCTGTGACAGAGAGGGATGATCGGTTCTGTCAAAACTTCCTGACGAACCAAGTGAAATAAAGACTGAGAATTGACAGGTAGATTTACCAATATCTACTCCATGGAAATCTTGTAAGAACAGATAATTATGAGGGAAAAAGTTAAACTGGAGTTAGTTTAAGAGAGAATGGGAGAACAATTATTAGAAACAGCTGAGACAACAAATTCAAGGAACTTTGTTTCAAATGAGAACTGAAAATTACCACAGTGTCTGGTATGGAAAGTAAGCTCAAGAGAGAGTTTTTTGTATTGTTTAACTTTACTTACTTATTTGGTAGGCTAGTTTATTTTTTTTAAGATGTGAAAAACACCAGTTGACTTATAAACTCATGGAATAATGCAATGAAGAAAAGAGAAAACTGATAATGTAAAAAAGAAAGGGAGAATTACAGGCTCAGTGTTTAGCATAGAGGAAATTGGACCTAACCCCAAAATGGAGAGATTGGTGTTAAATAAGAACATGAAAAAATATGGTAATAACCTTGATAAATAGAAATAACCTTGTTTATGACATAATTTTGTAAATATATTTGTTTAATAGTAGTAGTAATGATTTGTGTCATTAAATCCATACACTAGGTGGAAACGTAATAGCATTTATACTAATTTCCATAAAGCATAAAATTTATTTTCCAAGTTGACCCAACTAGGAAATCAATGAGGGATTCCTTAAAGAGACATGGTAAGAACGATTCTTTGTGGAATATGACATGATCTGTAACATCTTTATTCTTGAAATGTTAGGTTCAACTGATCCTCTTGTGTGTGTTTCATGCTATTATTAATCCCATATTTTTAATACAGTGATGGACATGTTTTTCTGAAAGAGTATGGTCACAGATGTTCCTCACTTTGTGCTTATTAATCTTCACCTAGTTAATAAAAACTTTTTAAAGCACAGGATCTATAGAAATGATATTTAAAAAATTTTTCACCCAGTGGTTTCTGAAATCATTCTCTTTTTGCATGACTCCGTATCACTCTTTTCTACAGTATGTGATACAGCCTGTCCCACAGTGGTTAGTTCAATAAATTAATATTAAAATTAATGTTATCTCAGTCCTCAAACTGTTATGCTAGAAATGCAAAATTTAATACTTTCTTTATTTGCATTAAATCTACTAAAATTCAACTCTGAGTTTCCATTCCATTGGATTAAAAGGTCACTCAATTTCAGTCCTAAAAGAGACCATCTTTTTCCTGAAAGTTTAGATATGTTTTTTCCCCCCTCCCACCCTATCTGTTCTCGCTCCAAAACAAATCAAAGCAAAAACCCAGAATATGGACTCATTTTCATCTACTAATACTGGCATTTTTAGGCTTATTGTGCAATTACACAGGGATCTCTTCCAGTCTAACTTGTCTTTGCTGATGCGGGAAACCCTATGCATACCAGAGAACAGTTTTCTGAGATCTTGTTATCTCCCTGGGACAGAATACCCTTAACCAAAGATCCATGAATCCAACATTCCCAGTGTCACCTGTCTTCTACTTCCCGCTTCCTCAACCTCCAATTTATTCTTTCTCTTCTATTCTGGTAAAATGAATGACTAAATGTTGATTATTTTAAAGCTCATTTGCTTTAACATGAAAAATGCATACATAATAGAAGTTATTCTATTAGAAGTCATCATATGTTATATGTTTATATACATAAATTGATGTCTTCAAACTAAATTGGATTTATTGTTCACAGAAAACAAGTGTATCGGAGTCTCCAATATATAAATCAGTCAGCCATCTATTCACTTTATTTTGTCTCAATTTAGTGTACTTGTGTGATATCTGTATTTTTTTCCATCCCAGTAATTTCCTTGAGGCAGGGATAAAACCTATTCTTTATATCTTCAAAGTTTCTAGCACAGGGACTCATAGTAATATGAATTGAATAACTGAGTGAAGTAACCTGAAGCACAGAGTTGACTCTCTAACACTAAGTATCTCCAGCTTAATTGTACTAGTTGCAGCAGCAGTAGGAGGAGGGGGAGCAGCAGCAGAAGTAGTAGTACAGTAGTACCAGCAGTAGTAGTAATAGTAGTAATAGCAGCAGCAGCAGCAGCAGAAGTAGTAGTACAGTAGTACCAGCAGTAGTAGTAATAGTAGTAATAGCAGCAGCAGCAGCAGCAGCAGCAGCAGCAGCAGCAGCAGCAGCAGCAGCAGCAGCAGCAGCTGCAGCTGCTGCAGCAGCACCATAATAAGATATGGGAAGGAAGGCCTCCCTGGTGGCACAACAAGTTAAGCACAGCACTGTGAAGCTCTCCAGAGCCACCGAAGCACGAGTTCAATACCCGGCCAGGGAGATTCCCATATGGCGTGGCAGACCTCTCCTGTCTCGCCCTCTGCTCCCTTCAGCAGTGTATTTTAGTAGATCTGCCTGTTCTGCTCCCCAGTCTGTGTCTGGTGAATCCTCTCACCACCCCACACCTCTGGCCTACACCCCAGCTTGTACACATAAATAAATAAATCTTAAAAAAAAAAAAGGGAAGGGATGTGGAGAGGGAGAATAGTCAGACCACCCAGTTCATCCAGACTCCTCTAGGCTAAGATATAGCACACTTAAACTTATAATTAAAGGCCTAAGTGTATAGATGACAGATAAATTGTGCATAAACAATATCCAATGATGTTCACAAAAGAGTTTTGCATGCACATGTGAAACCTTACTAATTTGAGGATTTCCTAAGTCCACAAAATCTAAGCTGTTTATTATTAATGAATGCTGTTGTGCCTTGAAATAGAAGACTCCATGTGTACACAAGCATGATTTTTGACAAGTCTTTTTTGGGGTTGTTTATGTACATATTATAACAATAAAGATAGGGGGAGAGAAGATAAAATGATAAGCAATTGGATAGATTAGACTAAAAGAAATACTTTCTAAAGTAAGGGAGGGAGAACCATGATTGTTTTAAGTACATAAACATATAGAAGTCAAATCTGATGCAAATATTTTTAAGTATATTGGTTTGTTAATCATAGTATGCCAATAAGATAGAACACAACAGATGTGCTTCTGGCAGATGTTAAAAAATCTGTCACTTTATAGAACCACATCCTCTACAGTTATTGGTTAATTATATCCAGGCCTATTGATGGAAATCACAGTCTCTAGCTTCCCCAGAGCTTCAATTATGGTAATTAGTTCAATCTATAGACAAGCTGAGTTCACTGCATGTGTGTGTGTTCTCAATGCACACATGGGTATGTACACATTATTTTTTAATTTGAGACTGTTCCTTTATATGTTGGATTACAAATTTATCAAATTTGTAGCAAGTTATGTATCAAGCAATATATATTTTTTCTCAGTTATTTTTGCATGTTTTCTATTATTTACCTTTCTTTTGTCCTTCCAAATTTGCTTTTGAGTTATCGCTCATAATCTTTGTATTATAAAGTTTATGAATGAGAATAAGAGTCAGGATGGTTTTAATCATATATCATTCAATTTTTTTTTAAAGATTTATTTATTTATGCATACAAGCTGGGGTACAGGCCAGAGGCATGGGGCGGTGAGAGGGTTCACCAGAGACAGAGTGGGGAGCAGAACAGGCAGATCAGAAATACACTGCTGAGGGGAGCAGCGGGTGAGGCAGGAGAGGTCTGCTGCACCATGTGGGACTCTCCCCGGCCGGGCGTCGAACTCGCATCGAGAGCGCTGCCGACAGCTCCACAGCACAGAGCTCAACCGCTGTGCCACCAGGGAGGCCCATATCATTCAAATTTTTAAGAACCACAGATTCTAACAATAAATCCTCTCGTGCAGACCCATGTTTAAAAAATTTAAAAAGGACAATTTTCTTATCTTACATTTTTGATGTACCAATACATGTGCATTTACTATGAAATGTGAATTTCATAGTAAATGTGAATTTAAGTTGCATTTTTACATTTTCCCTTTTTTTTGGTATTAAGATAAAAATGACACTTGAACATCTCATAGTATGAGTACACAAAATCTCTTGATTTGGAACTGAAGTAAGTTGAGATGGAAATGATTGGACAGGCAGCTATATTTGGAAATGCACTTGAAATGTTTCATAACTGTCTCCAGCATCTGTAGCAAAGATGTCATTTAAAACATCTTTATGGAAATACCACTTCCCTCCACAAGCCTTCACTATTCAGCTTCATGTCACTGTATATTCATAACAGACTTGTTATTAAAAACAGTCTAAAGTCATATGAGTACCAATCATGGTAAAGCTTTTTTACTAAGTCATTTTTTAAAATTTTCCATGTTTAGCCAAAAACGAGTTTTAAATTTAGGATGACAGTGTCTCTAGCTGCAGTGGAAGACATATTTATCCTCTATAGGAAGTTTTGTACTCACCATGGTATTTGGTAACATTAAACTGTGGTCAGATTATGCATGATTTCATAGCCTTTGTGTGTGTGTGTGTGTGTGTGTGTGTGTGTGTGTGTGTGTATAATATGTATCATATATTAGAAAAAGCTGGAGAGATTACAGGTTAAAATATGATTATGTCAGCATATTAATACCTTTTGGATGGCCCAGGACTTTTAAATGTGGAGAAGTTAATATATTGATTAAATGTTTGCTGAAAAGTATTTAAACACTAGAGAACCACACTAAATATATATAGAAAGGTATAAATATATAGAGAAGATAAGTGTGGTTTCATTGAGCTAGAATACTATTATAAGCATTGATGACTACAGAAAATAATCCTAAAAGTAAGAACATAGGCTATCCAATGTATTTTGTTGTAAGAACACCAACATTCTAACCTCCAGAAAATCAGTTATCCTATCATGCTATCTCTTTAAGTTCCAATATTTAATTTAATTTACTCCTATATTTAGTTAGGGAGATGATATGTAATATAGAAAACAAATGAAATTGAGGGGGGTAGACCCAGAACCCATCTTTTTTCACATCTCTTTGAAGATGGTCCACTCCAACCCCTTTCTGCCCTGTAGGCATCTCTGATAAACCACAGGACGCATAGGGGCATTGTTCCCAAAAGACCATCTGGATTTGATGACAAGGGTAATGGTCCAAACTAAGTCTACCCTTTACTCTACTGCAAGACATATGATAGTCTTGCTGAGAGAGCTCCTGAAAACAGAACACAAGGAAACAGAAAAACTTGATAAATACTTAGAGAGGTATGAAGAGTTTGAAAAAAGTAAAAAGTTGATGATCTGCAGACAATATGAGCCTTTGACTAAAGACTGAAATTCCTAAGGAGCAGTTTATTATAGTCCTTTACTGTTAGGGCACAAATATCACCATTTTCTCCAGGTTCTTTCCTATTTTTATAAAATATTCATTAAGTTCTACATATTTGTATGAAGAAAAAAGATAAACAACAACAATTAATATTTATGAAGTCCTTACTATGTGCCTGAAATTGTACCAACCACCTTGTTTGAATTCTGTCATTCAACCTCATAACAGACTCTCCTTTTTGGAGAAGAGAAATTGAAGAAGAAATAATAGAAGATTCTATATAGCCCTAAAAATATTCTAGGCCAATTCTTTAAGACTTGGAGATTCAAGACAATTACTTTTCTCCTACTGTGCACTTACAACTAATCTAGGGTCATCTTTATTGAGATGTTTCTGATTCATTTCTATTTAATCTATGAGAATTTTTAAAATGTACTTATCAATCACACACTCTCAGAGATGTTTTTAGGGAAGAGAATCTATTTGGCTGTTTATCTTTCTGTTGTTACTCACTCTATTCTAAGAGAAAATTGAATTTAACATCAATAGATTGATTTAGGTTTAAATCTCCTACTCTGGCTTTGAACTCTATGCAGTTGGCAAAATCTCCCATCTCTCCTCTTCTGTTCAAGCCTTTCATAAAAGTACTAACAAAATATAACCTAAAATCTATATATCTAGATCTAAGAATATATTTTTGCACTTTGGTGCAAAAGATACAGCATATACAGCAAGATACAACATATTTTATATTGTATGTTTTGAAATTAAATAAAACCCAAGTTTCTGGTCTGTAATTACTTACTAATGGTTAGTCATATTCTTTGAACTTTAGTTTTATTTATGTATTTATTTTTTTAATTTGGGTAGCTGGTGATAGTGTTAATAGTCCTTATTTTCCTGAAGTAACGTGATTTGGCTTAAAAATGACATCAAACTATTTCCAGCATGGAAGTCTATAATTGTATAATTTCATAGAGTCAGCATTAAACTATGGATACAACATAACCTAGTTCTAGTGCAGCACATCCTATCTTATAAACATTACTCTCAAATTGTTACCTTCCCAATTGTTACCTTCTCAAATTATACCTACCCTCTTACACTACTCCTCTGCCACTTTCAGTCATCTGTGGGGTCAGGGAAAGAATAAGAAGCCTGGAGACCAAATTTGGCCTCTTTCACTTGTTTAAAGTGAAATATGCAGACATAACATCTATCAATACAGACTTCTATAATACATGAATAATAATGCTTACTTCTCAAGAGATTTTGAAAGTAAAATGAAATGAGTATGAGAAAATAGAACTGAAATGTAAATGTATGTATTATTACTCCACTTGAAATTATAACTTGACCCATCAAGTTATTGAAATTAAATCAAGATTTAATGCCCACTTTCCCTGGCATGGATAATATTAAGATAGAGATTATCTCTGATCAGTAGCAGTTTGAGAGTGGGAGGCTATTTTGAGCTTAGATCACTTAGCTTATAATTGCACAAGCATTGTTCTGTGCAATGGCCTTGAGAAGACTACCAAAAGCCATGGATATATTGTTCTTCAAGTTTCCTTAAAATTATTGAGTATTAAACTTAGATGATGATGAAATTAATGCCCTCAGGCCTGTTTGCTCTTTGCACTAAATACTGGTCTTAAAGCAAAGAATGTACTGCTACTCTTCCATAGGAGGCAGTTTTCTATACAAAGTTCTAAAGTATGATGATCCAACATTTATCCAATGCTCCTTATCACTATTTGACACTAAGGATCCAGAGTAAGTTGGTTCTAAAAAGGACAGTATCTTGATTGTGCTATAATCACATTCTTCATCCAGTCTCAAACTCTTACAAAAAACTGGCAGCATATGGTTTTGAATGTGCTAAACTCAGAGAATGCTTTCTGCATAAGATCTTAGTGGTCTAGAAGAAGACAAACTTAAACCCACCAGAAGAAAAGTCAAATAAAATAATTGGTGATGACCACTGACTAGATTTTCCTTGGGGCTAAGATTAAAAGTAATACGTAAATTAAAGTACACAACTTAAATCCTCTGATAGAACCTTGAAGGAAAGAGAGGGGGCAATTCAATAAGTGGATTCAAAGAGACCGAGTAGTAGCTCAAAGGTATTAGAGGTAAAAACTAGTTGAGATAAATATATTTAAGAATGCAAAAGCAAGCAAAATGAAGAAAAATAATGTACTGATTAAAACCAAAAGAGGAAATATACTAATTACACTGGTCAACAAATTTTTATAAAAGTCATATCAGTGAAATAAAATTAGTCATTTCCTATCAATTTGTATGTGCTCAACATGAATATGACAGTCAAATTCTAATTTTGGCTCTAGATTTTTTAAAATCTGCAATAAATTGATGTTTACATCACGAAATTCATGCCAATAGTAATAGGCCTACGGTTAATACCTGTAAAAAAATCGAGTCATACACTACTTCTTAGATTTCTTCGCTTGCCTCATGTACAGCTGTTCAGGAGCATCTCTGGGGAGTGTCCAGCACTAGTCAGCCAGCATTGTAGTGGGCCATTTTCCCTGGTATCTTTGTTCCACTGATGCGATATCTTGATGAACATGTTCGCCATGTTCATCACTAACCATTCCACAATTTTCAGGGAAGAAATCCAGGCGAGAATGAAGGAAGTGGACCTTCAGAGACATATTGCAGTTAAGTTTCTGATACTGCATCAGCATGTCTTCTACTAGTTCCTTGTAGTTTTCTGCCCTAACATTCCCAAGAAAGATTGTAGACACCAGGCAAAAAGCATTCCAGGTTTGTTTCGCATCACGCTGCAGCAAGTTGTTGAACCAGTCATCTCAATGCAGACAGGAATGTTTGAGTAGACTATTCTTGACTTTCTTTTGCTTCATTATTCCGCTGGAAAGAGGAGGAACCAAGCAGAAGTAACAGTCTTTTATGTGTTTGCTTGGCTGTCTCCACACCATGCAGACTGCAAATGGCACTGATGGTCTTTTGCCATTTCACCACTGTGAAAGCTGTGTTGTACATGTAGCACAGCATATATGCAGGGCTCAAGACTTGTCTTGGTCACCAACCTTGCATCCGAAGTTAAGATGATAAGCCTTCTTCACTTGAGAAGTGATACTTTTCTTCTGGTTGGCAAATGTCACTTCCCCACAAAGAAAGCAGAAATTGTCCACGCATTAACACACTTTCGAGGCATTACTGTTCTGTACTGTGCCTAAATGGATAAAATAAGAACAGTTCTATGGAACGGTAGCTTAAAATGTCTCACACAAAGTCTGAAATATTTTCAATGCTCAACTTTTCCGACAGGGCTTTCTATAGTGCTGCTGATGTCAGCTTACTTCAGCAGCTGCCTAGCAGTAGTATTGCATTGCTATAGAGTTGATGCACTCAACTCTGGTTGATGTGTTCATGATGGTATTATTCAATGTGATGCAATAGTACATCAGTCTAGGCTGATTTAGGATGCTGTTGCAGTCCCACTGGATAAATTTACACAGTGAAATACATAAAATGAATTATATGAAATAGCTTCAAAACAAAAGCTAATAAAAAGTTTCAGGGTTATATTCATGTTTAGCACACCAAGATACTACAGATTAGGGCCTTTTAAGTCAGTTATGATCTCACTGTTGACCAGTGTTATTTTATTATTCTTAGGAAGGAATTAATAGGTAAAATCTCATTATCATTTTTTAAAAGATAATCACTCTAACAAAAAATTCAAATCTTCATTATTAGAACTGCCATTAATGTGTGCATATGTGCATATATGTTTTTATATGTATATAGAAAGAAAAATAAATTGACCAGAGGGTAAAATAAATTTATGAACTTAAAAAGAGAAGGCACAAATATAATATGCTAGAAGATAAAAAAATACCATATTATTAACAGCAGAAAAGCAAAACTGTCATATTAAAATAAATACTGTAGTATCTGATCTGAAAAGCAATACCCAACTCTATACAAGAGACTCCTGCAACTAAACTGATTCAGGGCAGCCAAAAAATACAAGATAGCCACCTTTATTTATATAGAGGAGGGGCCTTGGTGGAAACTTAACTAAAGCTTAGACAACGGTTTTCTCACAAGAGTGATCTGACTTAATAGTTATGCATCACAGCCCCTATGGAAAATATGGAAATTGAGTCAATCTCTTTCCTAATTCATATTTCTATGATGTTCTTTATGCAGGAAAATGATGATGTGGTATTGTTCTAACTGCAAAAGACTTGGTTGTAGAATCTCCAAAGTCAGAGGAGTAGAAAAGGGCACACAAACTCTGAAAGGTGTTAGACAAATGGGGATTTCTTAAATCCTAAAAAAGTAACGGTGCTTGATAATCTGAATAGTTTCACTGAGGAGGCAAAAATCAAAATCATGATATGTTTGGAAATTGGCGATGTAAGTGAAGCATGAATATTGTGCAAGTGCCATGAATTTAAATACTTTTCCTAGTGTGAAATCTCCTTGTTAAGTGATTACCTGCTGTGACTTGTTTCCTTTACCTTTCTTACTGCTTAATAAATGAGGGAGTCTTAGAAGAGTGTGTGACACCTTTCCGGAATGAATGGCTAACTACAAATGAATCTTGTCTGCATATTTAATAATGTGTTTATCGTAGAATTATTGCTAATTCATGTAACTTTCTGCCACTATCAGGCATATAACTCAGCAGTTAGTAATTGCAGACTACTTCCACATTTTATTTTTTTTAACAACATTTTCGTGCAGCCTGAATTTTACACCAGCCACATATGTCGGCACATACACAAGAGATTTCAGCTCCTGGGACAATTAAAACTTGGAGGAAATTTGTGAGACTCAGGGATTATTGGATAAAGATGCAAAACAAAAATTTCTTCAGTTATTATAATTTATTCTAGCTATAAATCCAGCCATCTCTGTCAAATAGCTAAACGGAGGAAAATAGGTACTCATAGAAAATAATAGAACAAAACCTGTCCCAGTGATAGTTTAAAAAAATTCCGATAATACTTTTCTGAATTTTTCTCTTCCTAAAATTCGTGTATATCTCTATATATGCTGACATACTTGCCGCACATAATGAGGTCTCTGTGTAGGCTTGTATTTGTATATATGCACTTTGTGTGTATCCTTAATGAAAAATGACTTCTGAGTGCAAGGATATATAATTTTATATACAGGGCCTTCCTGGTGGCACAACCGGTTAAGCGCAGCAGTGCTGTGGAGCTGTTGGCAGCTGTGGCGCAAGTTCGATGCCCAACCGGGGAGATTCCTACATGGCGCAGTAGAGCTCTCCTGCCTCACCCACTGCTACCCTCAGCAGCGTACTTCAGTCAATCTGCCTGTTCTGCTCTCTGCTCTGTCTCTGGTGAACCCTCTCACCACCCTACGCCTCTGGCCTGCACCCCAGCTTGTATGCATAAATAAGTAAATCTTTAAAAAAAAAGTTTTATATACAAAGAAAAATGAGAATAGTTTCCTCTTTTCCTAGTCACAACTACACAGGAAAACACTAAGAACATGACAAGCCTTTCCATTCTAAATTCTGTGTTTATATAATTATCAAAATTAGTCTTCTATCTGCCTCTTTGACAAATGTCTTTCACTGTCAACAGTAAGCAAGAATCAATGTCCTTTTCTGGAGATAATTATTTAAAAGTTTGAGTCGAAGCAATTGAAAAAGACATAGAAGGGACCTTTTGGCCTACTTTATTCACCCACTGTCCACATCATCACTGTAGAAATCCATCTTAATTTCTCTTTTAAAACAAACTGCATCTTATCTCTCCTGTGAATTGAAGCCCTACATTTCTACTTATCTCATACCACTAAGAATTATCCAACCATTATACATTAAATTTAATGTTTCACAGTCTTAAAAACAATTGACACAATGAATTAAAGAATGGAGGATTTAGAATACAAAGAGATGTAGTTTAGCTTGGAGGTCATCTAAAATTCCTTTAGGTAGTTTATTTTGTGGCCCTCAATTATATTGGACACACACATTTTGGTACAGCATGATAACGGAGAAACCTCTCTCAGATCCCTGCTACCACTCCATATACAAAACTAGCAGAGAGAGAGAAAGAGAGAATGAGAATAGGAATAGGCACTGTGAGTCAGGTGATTCTCCTTGCCTAAATTAATATGAAGAGAATAATCTGATGGCCTTTGGGCCCACAAATCGAATGAGTCCTTCCCAAGTTCCTGGGAATCATGAGGATTCCAGGGATGAGGATGGGATAGAAAGCTAAGAATTTCCATCTTATTTTTGAGGTCCTAATAAATTTTAGTTATTACTAAGTACTATATAGCATTTACTATTTTAATCTTTGCAAAAGCCATAAAGATAGGCATCATCATTCTTATTTTTTAGATGTAGCAGTAGAGATGGAGTAAAAGGCCCCAAGTCAGAGAGTTAATTGTGGTCAAAGCCAGTAGTTTATTTGGGGTTTGTGGCTTTTAGCTTATTTTTATTTTTGTGGCCTTTCATCTTTTGTGACTCCAAAAATATACAAAATGCAGAAAGGTTAACAACCTCATACAGACTTTTAACAAGCTCCTTTGCTTTCAACTTGAGTATTCATAGTTTAGGAATATATTTGAGCTATCAACTATTAAATTTATTAATTAAAATCAATAATACTGAAGGAGGCTAACATCATCCATGATTGCAAAATATTTAGAATTAAGATGTGATGATAAAACATAGTTTCTTGAAAATTTGAAAAATGGTATAACTATAATTGAAAACATTTTAAAATCCCAAAAAACATTGATCATACAAATAATTATCAAATCAGTTATGTGGACATCCAATGTTAATTCAATTCAGAGACAAAACCAAAAGACAGAGTCATTTAACATTCACTACCTTTATGCAGATACAGTTCATTCATTCAATATATATTTTGAGCACCCACTGTATGTAAGGCACATAATAGGCGACTTTGAGACAATTATTTATACAGGGTAGACTCTGCATACAAGGAAAATACAATCTATAAATTTAGCTCTGTGGTTTTATTTTTTTTTAATTTATTTTTATTTACCTATGCATACAAGAGTTGGCGTGTAGGCCAGAGGTGCAAGGGGGAGAGGGGGGTGCTAAAGGATTCACCAGAGACAAAATGGGGAGCAGAATAGGCAGATCTACTGAAATACACTGCTGAGGGGAGCAGCAGGCGAGACAGGAGAGGTCTGCTGAGACATGTAGGTCAGATTCCTGGCCGGGGATTGAACTCATGCTGCAGTGGCTGCTGATAGCTTCATAGTGCTGTGACTTAGCCCCTTGCACCACCAGGGAGGCCCCAGTTCTGTGATTTTAAAATATTAGATGAAAACTCCTAAAATTGCAGTAAGTAACCAATCTAGTCTTTGGAAATTATGACATCAAAATAGCTGTCAATTTTGCCCATAAATCCAGATTCAGTCGGCAAAGTTTTTTGTTTTCTTGTATCAGATAGTTCGCCTTTCACAGACTATCCCCGCATTATTATATATCAATACCTTTGCTCATGTTATTTATTAGGTATGAAATGCCTCTCTTTTGATAAGAGAGGAAGAAATGCCTGTCTTTTCTTACCTCAAATATTTGTTAGCAACCTACTTTTTATCAGATATTGGGATTATGGTGACAAACAAAAGATTTAAAATTAGAGCTTACATCCTATTGGAAACAGACCAATAGCAAATAAATTGACCACAGTATATAATATGTTGGATGGCAATAAGTGCTGTGTAATAAAATGAAGAGGGATTACAGATGGACAGTGGTTGGTATGTATTTTTTATTTTTTTAAAAGATTGATTGATAGATTGATTGAATACAAGCTGGGATGCAGGCCAGAGATGTGGGGCGGTGAGAGGTTTCACCAGAGACAGAGTGGAGAGCAGAGCAGGCAAATCAACCGAAATACACTGCTGAGGGGAGCGGCGGGCAAGGCAGGAAGGAGAGGTCTGCTGCGCCATGTGGGAATCTCCTGGCCAGCATCGAACTCATGCAGGAGCCGCCCACACCTCCACAGCACTGCGCTTAACTGGTTGCGTCACCAGGGAGGCCCTGGTATGTAATTTTAAATTCTGTGTCAGGGCCGGTCTCATTGCTAAACTGTTTTTTGAATCAAGACCTGAGGAAATGAGGCGGAAAGGGACATGCCAGGTGGAACGGACACGGTTAGGGAGAGAGTGACTAGTATTTTTAAAAAGAAAAAAAAAAAAAAAAGCCAGTGTCCATGAGCAGAAACAGAAAGAATAGGAGATGAGGACAGACAAGACAAGCAATGGATAGAAAGTAAATTAAGATCATAGAAGTCTAAATAGAACACTCAGGACTTTGCATTTTACTCCAAAAGAAAAGGGAAGATACTCAAAGGATGTGAACTGGAGTGTCATGATCTGGTTTACACTTTAAACAGTGCACTCTGATTGCCTTAAGAATAGATTACAAGAGGGCCTCCCTGGTGGTGCAAGGAGTTAAGTCTCAGCACTAGGAAGCTATCAGCAGCCACTGCAGCATGAGTTCCATCCCCGGCCAGGGAGCTTCCCATATGGCTGTGCTGATCTCTCCTGGCTCGCCTGCTGCTCCCCTCAGCAGCGTATTTCAGTAGATCTGCCTATTCTGCTCCCCACTCTGTCTCTGGTGAATCATCTCACCACCCCCCACACCTCTGGCCTATACCCCAGTTCTCCAGTTCTTGTATGCATAAATAAAATTAATCTTAATAAAAAGAACAGATTATAGGAGATGATAAAATAATTAGGGAAACAGTTCAGAAGCAGCTACAATTACCTACATAAAATTATATTTAGAACTGAAGTGACAAAACTCAGGAGATGCTGGGTATATTTTGATGGTCAAATGATATTTTGCCAGTTTTCATATAGAGTGTAAGAGAGAGGGAAGTCAGTGATGACTCAGGTTCTTTGTTTGACTAGCTGGAAAAATGACTCAATGGAAAATTAAGGTGCTATTTACTGAGATTCAGAAAGCTGAAAAGAGCAGGTTTAGGAGTGAGGTGGGGACATCACAAATTTGGTGTTGAATACTTTAAATCTGAAAAGTTAGCTGGACAGGTATGTAGACATACAGTTCTGGTGTTGAGATGAGAGGTCTAAGCTGAAGATAAACATTTGGTTGGAGAGTAGAGATGGTATTTAAAGCCAAAGGAATAGGTGTGGATAGAGAATAAAAGGAGGTCTGAAGATTTGTGTGCAGGAGCATCCAAGGTTAAGAAGTCAGGAATACATAGGAAATCGGAAAGTAGACTGAGAAGGAATGACCAATGAGGAAGAGGGAAATCTGAACATGTATCACAGAGATCAAGAGAAGAAAGTTTCGAGGAGAGCCAGTGAGTGATCTACCATGCCAACTGCTCTAGTTAGGTCAAGTGAGATGAGAATGCAGAACAGACCCAAGATGTAGTTGCATGGCAGTCACTGGCGAGCTTGAGAAAAGTAGTGTAAGTGGAGTAACTGAGGCAAAAGCTGTTAAGATGGGTTTAAAGGGATGGGAATATTCTAAAAATAACTAGCTGTACTCTTCAAAAATGTCAAAATCATGAAAGACAGACTGGAATTAAAGAAAACCGAAAGAATATGATAAGCAAATGCAAAAATTAATACTGGACCAGAAAAAAAAATTTTTTTTGGTTTTGCTATAAAGGACATTAGTGGGACATTTGGTGACACCTAAACAAGGAGTTAATGATTTCATCAGTGTTCTTTTTTTTTTTTTTCGTGATTTTTATAATTGCAATGTGGTTTGGAAAAGAAGATCTTCATTTTTAATAATTACATGCTGAAGTATTCATAATTAAAAGGGCATCCTATCAGCAACTTCTTCCTAACTGATTCAGAGAGAATAAAAGTTAATGTGTTAAAATATTAACAATTGAGGAATATGAGTAATGAAGATATGAGAACTGTTTGTCTTCTGAAACTTTCCTATAGGTCTGAAATCATTTCAAAATAAAAATAAGCAGTTAAAAATGTTGAAAGCAAAAAAGAAATGAAGAGGGGAATAGAGGGAGATTCAGCAGGCTGAATTAGGTCTATTTCCTTTTCCGTTTCATAACTTTCTGACAAGCCTACTCTCTAACTTGTTAAACATTCTCTTACAAGTATTTCCGCAATGAAGTCAGTGGCGCTTACATTTTTTAAAAAATTCCTCTGTTCTATCTGATTTGAAAGTAATACAAAAATGTATGTTAAAAATATCCAAAATTGCCTTGATGTTCTGAGCAAGTCTGATTCTTCAATTATATGTTTTAATTCTAGACCTTTTAAATTGCTTTCTTAATCTGAGATTATAATAAATTCATTGATATGTCTCTTCTTCAGTCTAATAGGATTGCATGTTCTTTGTATAATTAGGTCCTTCTTTGTTTTGTAGTTGGTCATTTGATAAATCCCCCCCATATTTCTGTTAGTGAAACCATTCTCAGTGTTTCTAAAATTTAAAGCTGTGGTCATAGCCCATGAAATGAACAAATCTGAGCCAACTTGATAACACTCTGTTGGGGAATGATTCCTAAATCTGCAGACAAGTCACTTGAATCTAAGAACTTATAATTACCACAGTTGCCCCCTAAGCCCTGAAAATATAGGAGAAGTCAAGGATTTTTAATGAGGACAGAAGATGAGAAAAAAGTCACAAGTTCTCTGAGGGAGACTAGATATTCTTCTAAAAGATTAGGGTAAGTCTGTTAATAGTGAGACAATGACCATTTCCATGTTAGAGTTTAGTTTCCAATATGACTCAGAAAATTCTGGTGACAGTGTGAAGAATGGATTGGAGAAGAAATTTTAGGGCAGGAGCACTCACTGGAATTTTAATACAGGTAATAACCAACTAAGTTCATATAAGAGGAAATGGGATCTTGTGAGGGGACAGGAATGGTGACCTTGATCCATGAGACAAGAAAACAAATGATTATCCTTCACAATAGAATGAAAACTAAGTTCCATTTCATTAATTTGCTAATGTCTTTCCCCTGCTGCATATATTAGTCTTGCTACCATATTTATTCATGACAATGTGTGCAGATGCCCCATTCCAGTCTCATTTAGAAGTGATATTTCATCTTGTTTCTCCTGTCATTAGGAAACATTGCCCAAGACTTAGTCCTATGATATGAACCCCTCTACACTTGAGCTCTCAATCTCCTCAGGCCTGTCAGAGATTTTAATGCTCTATATAACTCCTCCACCTTGCCAGTGAGCATGAATCTGTAATGAAAGTTAGAAAGATTCCCAATTCTCCTGGCATAGAGGTAGGAAGAACACCATCAAAACATCATCAAAAGCTTAGCTCCGTCGTTTACTCTGGAAGTTAAACTGCTTCCATTAGTGTCATTCTCCCTTCTGTAAAATGGTGTGAGTAATGAATATTAAGGTTTATTGAGAATATTAAATGAGCTGGTTTGTGGAATGGTCATAATCATAAAATAGCATGAAAATACTCAACAAATATTAGACAGAAGTGGTAATACCTATTAATGCATTTTAGGAGTCTTAGTTATCCATATGTTTCTATTGTAGACATACTTATGACATAGACATATTTACCATTTCGGCATAATTTACCCAATTTCTGTATTAGAAAAATTATGATCCTAATTAATTATCACACAGATTCTGTGTGATTCTAATTTATTATTCATATAGATACTGTATACCTTAGCTGAGAGAGTGCTTTGCTCAGAGTCTCACAAAGCTGGCATCAACTTGTTAGCTGTGCTGTATTATCATGTGGAGTCTTGAATATCAAAGGACCCACATTTAAGCTTCCTCATGTAGTTGGCAGAATTCAGTTTGAGTCATGTCCACAAAGGTTAATTTCCCTCTTGAATAACTTAAAGCTAGGAGTATAGGGGGCTAAATTAAAAAAAAAATTCCCTGTACTTTCGCCATAGGATGTACTTTTGCCATAGAATGCATTTTTGCCATAGAATGTAACATGATCTCAGGAGTGATGTTTTTAAACTTTTCTTTATTCTATTAGTCAGAAAGAAGTGGCACATCCTTCTTAAACTCAAAGTCATGAGAAAGGTGGTCACACAAATGTTTGGTTACCAGGATACAGGAGTCACAGATGCCATTTTAGAATCTTACCTGTCATAGCAGGTAATTCCTAAAATCATCAAATCAAGAAACAACAATATAATTGTGTGTATATGTTTTATTATAGAGGCAAAACCAAAAGAATCAATACAATACAAAAAAGTGGCTGCTACTATGAAGTAGTGTGTTGAGCAGGGTAATTTCTTTTCTAATAATCTCTTTAAAGTTCAGGCATGCATATACTGTTTCATTTTTATTGGATTTTATTTTTATTAAATAATTATAACATAGTTCTTTTTGTATAGAATATGCTTACAATTTTCTCATATAATAAAAAAGGAGTAGAAGCAGAAAATTTGGATTGGAAGGCAATTTTTGAGAAAAGATCTGGGAGTTTTTGCTGACTGTAAATAAGTCACTAATGAGATATTGTTGCTATAAAAAATAAAATGCAATCTCAAGCTTCCATTCATAGAAATATGATGAATAAATAATTGTCCTACATTATTTGGCATTGAAAATTCCATATTCGTTCTTGTGTTCATTTCTGTGTCCCTAATTAAGTTCTATTTTTTCTATTGTTATAGCGTTGATGCTCTGTTTTCATTATAGAATCAATATGTGGTCTCTGTGGAAAACTTTAGAAAAAAGGAAAAATCTATAATATTAGTACTTGAAAATATATATCACAAACATTTTGAGGCATCCAGATTGAAAAGGAAAAAGTAAAACTTTTACTTTCTTATGATGTGATTGTCAAATAGAAAGCTCTATTCATTTTACCTCCCTCCCAAAAGTTTTTTCAAGCCTATTGGAACTAATAAGAGTTAATTCAGTTTGTAAAACACAAAATCAATGTATTGAAATTAATTGTATTTCTATGTACTAGTAACAAATATTAGAAAATTAAAATGCAGAAGAAAAATATTTAAGACCTATGTATTCTATTCTATTAAGAAGACCATTAAAATGAAAAATTAAAAGAACTGTACACTGTGTAATCCTAATTAAGAAGACCTGAATTCATGGATTAGATGGTTGAACATTAAGAAGACCATTTCCCATCATTAATATTCAACATAATCCCAATCGAAATCCCAGCAAATGATTTTGCTTTGTTCTATGATTCATATGGAAATTCAAAGCTAGTTCTATAATTCACATGGAAATTTAAAGAACCTGGAATACCCAAAGCAATTTTGAAAAAGAAAAAGTTTGAGGACTTACACTACTTCGCTTCAAAATTTATAAAATTATAGTAATCAAACAAAGGCCAGGATCAAGTGGGGGAAAGCAAGGTGCTGACAGCACAAAAGTTAAGGACACATTCATTCTCAGTATCAGAGAAATCCAGGACTGACACCTGCACAAACCTGAGAGGGCCTCCTTTCCTCTATTTACTTACATGTAGGCACCACACTTGCTTCACCCTAGTCAATTGTTAGTCAGGATATAGAAAATTAGAGCCTTTATATGCTACAAGTAGGAATATAGCAGCCTATGTGAAAAATCAGGCAGATTCTCATAAATCAAATATAGACATATTTATAATTGACAAATCTCTAGAGACAGAAATCAGATAGAAAATAGAGGTCAGCCATTATAAAAAGATCAGGCATATGAATAAAGTACTGGGGTTTTAAAGTCATGTGATAGCAGCCAAAACTCCTAGTACCCAGGGAGTAGAAGGAAGCTAAAGTTTGAGTTCAGTCATATAACTAAGGATTCAATCAATCATTCCTATGTCATGAAATTCTACTAGGAACTTGATTCCTGAAGCTCAGAAGAATTACCCTGACTAGTAAATACATCAAAGTACTGGAAGGTTTGATGCATCATCCTAATGACATGGAAGCTTTATATTTGGGTCCCTCCCATATGTCTCTCTCTCTTCTTTTGGTTGGTTTTGACCTGTTTGCATTTGCTAAGAAAGTTATTGCTAAGGTTAATATTTTCTAAAGTTCTCTGAGTCATTCTAAAAAATTACCCTTTGGGGCTGTTGGAGTCCTGAATTTGTAATTAGTTGTTCAAATATGTGGGTGTACTGGGAACCCCCAAGACTGCTGGTGTGAAGGCAGTATTGTGAAAGCCTAAGACTTTAACCTGTGAAGTTTGACATGACTCTGAATAGTCAAAATTGCTTGTACCCAAGAAAATTGAAAATATATCCACACAAAACTTTTCATATATATTCAAAGCAGTTATATATAAACTAACCAAAAACTGGGCACAGATCAAATAGCCATCAAATATCTATTTAAATAAGTAGTGGTATGGCCATTCAATGCAATATCAACAATTAGTAAAAAAAAGAATTATTGATATATAGAACAAATTAACATATTTCAATGGTATAGACTAAATAAGAAAAAAGATTAATATTGTATTCTGTTCATATAAACAACAGTGACAGAAACTAAATTGTTAGTTGCCAGGAGCTAGACATGGAAGAAAGGCATCTGTCTACGAAAAGGATGGAGGAAACTTTTTGAATTAATATTTTATATTATGAGTGTAGTGGTGGTTATAATACTTTATACAGTATCTTGGTCCCAATTACACACAATGTATAATCAATTCCAGTCAAATTATAGATGTAAATCTAAATGATAATATTCAATTTCTTTATTTCTTTAGAGTTATGTGGATATGTATGTTACAAAAAAATTTATCAAACTATACCCTAATGATTTATCCAATTTGGGGCATATATAGTTCTTACTCGTTAGTTTATGTCTTTAAAATGTTCTTGTTTGTCTTTCAATAGGCTTTTAAATTTTCTTCTTATAATTCTTATACATTCTAAAATTTATTCGTAACCCTTTGTTTTATGGTTTTACTGTACATTAACAGAATATTCTTCATTATATTTTGATATTTCACATTTGACATACGAGAAACTTCCAGATTTTTTTAAAAAACACATAACTAATCTTCTCAATGACTACTCTTTGAGGAGATGAATGGGACTATATGATGGATTTTAGTCACAATTTTGAACTATTTCAGAATATATTCTGGTTGTTTAGAGAGCGTTTTTGCCAAAGCATCTTTAATGAGGAAACAGTATAGTCAAATCATGGCCCAAGAAGAGTTACTTATCTTGCATTTCTTTCTCAGCACACCCATCTCAATGGCAAATGCCCAGACTGAGCTTTTACATACTAAGACTGAGACTGTACGATAATGGGTAATGATGATTTGTGCAATTTTCTTCCATTATTGGCATACCCAATATATTAACTTCTCCATTTATAATTAAGAGCGAAGCATTTAGTGTTGAAATTGATCATTACATTTACCTGGTTTTATAATTATTTGATTAAGCGTCTTTTACTTCTCTTTCATCTTTAAACCTGACTCAGAGCCCTCTTTAAAATGTGAAAAAACCAGGACAGTTTCAGAACTCCAGAGGAACAGAAGATAAGAGAGCTCCTACTACCAAATTTGGAGAAAGGCTAAATCAGATAAGAAAGAAATGTGTCTTTGGGTTTTGGCCATGCTGAGTTTTAGTGTAGGCTAGATTGTAGTAGAGCACGACATGTAGTACTTTCATGTAGTAGAGTGATTGAGGTGAAAAACTAATATGTGATCATCACTGACTGAACTGAAAAGACAGAAATTAGAAGTAAACAAAGAGTAGAGGAATCTTCATTTTTTTGTAAAAAAAAAAACATTATGGATCATTTTTACATATTAATGCTATAAATTTAGGGTGATTTTACATGAAAGGATGGTCAATTTTTGGCAAAAAATATAAAAGCTGATCAAAGTAGGATTAATTGTTCTAAAGTTCCCTTTATTCACATGAGGAGAAAAAAAGGAAGTCACATTTTCCCTAAAATCTATAAAGAGATATAAAAAGTAGTCATTAATAGAGTAATTGTAATGTAGTGCTAACATTATATATTGGCATATCATCTTATGATTCTAAAGAAGATAAAAAACAAAATCATTTCAGTTACATAATAATGCCAAGAATTTCTCATAAAATTTGAAAAAGGGAGCCTCCCCTCGTGGCACAATGGGTTAAGCGCAACACTGTGGCTCTGTAGGCTGCAGCTGAGTTCAATGACCTGCAGGGGAGATTCCCACATGGTGTGGCAGACCTCTCCTCTCTCGCCCGCTGCTCCCCTCAGCAGTGTATTTTGGTCCATCTACCTGTTCTGCTCCCCACTCTGTCTCTGGTGAACCCTCTCACCACCCACACCTCTGGCCTGCACCCCAGCTTGTATGCAAAAGTAAATCTTAAAAAAAATTGAAAAAGACTGCTAAGTAAATTAAACATTAATATTCTCTGGTGTTGAAAGAAAATAGAGTACAAAAGACAAAGCAAAGAGAAGAGCATCCTGGTCTACCTTAACAATTAGCACCTGCTACAAGTACACACAGATTTCAGTTATTTAAATTTTTGTTTTAAAATTTTAACATAAGTGACATCACCAAGATGGTGGCATATGTACTTGATATTGATGTCGCTTCTCCTAAATACAACCAACAGCTACCTATTCAAGAACAGATATACTGAGATAATCGAAGAACGTGGGAAAGCGAGAGAGGTCGGACCTGCATCTCAGAGACGAAGAAAGACTGCACTGGAAAAGCTAAGACAGACATAAGCTGAATCTACTGTAATCATTACTCCTTATGTGTAATTCTAACCATCAAGTGCAACTTCAACTTTTAATGATGTATGCTGATTACACTGGTCAACATTGAGATCGTTACTGACTTAAATAGTCCTTAATCTGTAGTATCTTGGTGTGCTGAACATGAATATAACACCGAAATTTTTTATTAGCTCTTGTTTTGAAGATATTTCATATAATTCATTTTATATGTTTCACTGTGTAAATTTATCCAGTGGCACTGCAACAACATCTAAAATCAGCCTAGAATGATGTAGTATTGCATCGCATTGCATAATACCATCATGCACACATCATCCAGAGTTGATTGCATCTTTTTCTGATGCAATGCAATGCTACGGCCAGGCGGCTGCTGAAGTTAGCTGACGTCAGCAGTGTACTATATAAAGCCCTGTCGGAAAGGTTGAGCACTGAAAATATTTCAGACTTTGTGTGAGACAGTTTAAGCTACTGTTCCATAGAACTGTTATTTTATCCATTTAGGCACAATACAGAACAGTCTACAATCTTTCTTGGGAATGTTAGGGCAGAAAACTACAAGGAACTAGTAGAAGATACGCTGATGCAGTATCAGAAACTTGGCTGCAATATGTCTCTACAGATCCACTTCCTTCATTCCCATCTGGATTTCTTCCCTGAAAACTGTGGCATAGTTAGTGATGCACATGGTGAACATTTTCATCAAGATATCACATCAATGGAACAAAGATACCAGGGAAAATGGTCCACTGCATTGCTGGCTGACTATTGCTGGACACTCCCCAGAGATGCTCCTGAACAGCTGTACAAGAGACAAGAGAATAAATCTAAGAAGTAGTCTATGACTTCATTTTTTTACAGGTATTAACCGTAGGCCTATTACTATTGGCATGCATTTCGTGATGTAAACATCAATTTATTGCAGATTACAAAAAAAAAAAAACTAGAGCCAAAATGAGAATTTGACAGTCATATTTGTGTTGAGCACATACAAATTGATAGGAAATGACTAATTTTATTTCAGTAACATGACTTTTCTAAAAATTTGTTGACCAGTGTTATTTATTAGTAAAATTGATCAATAAAATTGGACAAGAAATCTGACCAGCTGGTTCCTACCTTGAGGCTATCATTGAGAAGTTGAATGTCCAAGTCCCCCAACATGGCAAGTGTCTGTAGGGGAGGCTGCAACACCCCAAGATTGTCTGTCCAAGGGCGAGGTGTCCTGGTACTGGGAACTTTAGAAAGGGGCATGCTACCTGGCAGACAGGTACAAGTGGGACTTAGCCCAGGCCTGCAAAATCATGGCGCCTGGATGCACTGGTTTCAACATCCTCACCAACATCAACAGGACAAACAGTATCTCAAAAGCATCAGGGACAGGCTAGTGACAGTGACTAATGAACTTGAGTTTCTGTGTCCACCACATGATGCTGCGCACAGGCGCCAGCCACCTTCGGGACAAGATGACCGCCATGGCCAGCGCTGCCTCACCTAAGCATGCTGACTGTGCAACCCCAACTCGTGGAACCTGTGCAGCTTGTGGAGATCAGGTGTCCAAAGCAAGAAGTGTCTGCATCTCCAGTTCGCCAACAGGAAGCGGGTCACATTATAGAAGGGTCTCCGATGGTCGGCACTCCCTTGTTTGCTGTGAAGTTCTAGCCACCTGTCAGCCAGATCTTTTGCTTCCCTGCAGACCTGAGGTCCAACACATGGGACCAGATCATCCTCCAGGGGGTTGGACACTGGCAGATCCTGGTCAGAGAGACACCTTTGACCTCAGCCACGAAAGCCCGGGGTGGGGGGGGGAGGTAGAGAAGCACAGAGCCCTAAGTGACAACGTCAGGAACAAATGGTAGGCTGTGCATGGGAGTGCTGGGATGGACAGAACTGGGCATTGCCACTGCACATGGCAGAACAGAGCGACAGACCTTGGCATTCTCCTCACACCTGCAGACTATTTGATATGGGTGTCTGCACCCCACTCCGTCATCACTTGATATGGATATTCCATGCTGTTTCTTCATCCTTATGTCAAGATTTCAGAGATAAGAGAAATACCTTCACAGTAGGAACTTATTTGGCTAATACATTTGTTTTTTCTTCAGAGAGAAACTTAAATGTTTGAAAAATTTTTAATGCATTAAGAAGTTTCAAAATTTTTTTTGAATAATTAGTACAATTAATCTTTTTCTTGAATTATCTAAGTACTTCTAATCTAATCTAGATTTCCACTAGAAATTGTTTAGGATATCCTTATAGGCTGTCAAAGTAATGGTAAATTATGATAATTTTGTTGATTCTTTTTCTGATGTTTCTGGTTCTCACCTTCCTTTTTTTTTTAAGATTTATCTTCATTTATTCATACATAAAAGAGCTGGGGTATAGGCTAGAGGTGGGGTGGGGAGTGAGAGGATTCACCAGAGACAGAGTAGGGAGCAGAACAGGCAGATGGACTGAAATACACTGCTGAGGGGAGCAGCGGCAGCAGGAGAGGTCTGCTGCGCCATGTGTGTCAGCTCCTTGGCCAGGGATGGAACTTCATGCCACAGTGGCTGGGATAGCTTGATAGCGCTGAGACTTTTTTTTTTTTTAATAAATATATTTTTTTATTGTTATTTATGTCTTTTACATTTTGTATTCCCCTTGGGTAGCCCACCACCAATTCACCCGTGATCCATCTCCATGGTCCCTTGTGAAAGATAGCGCTGAGACTTTAACCCCTAAGCACTAGGGAGGTCCTTCACCTTCCTTTTCTTGTCAATTGAATTATTTCAAAATTTTAGGTATATGACAAATGGTAATTGTGAGATCACACATTCTATTTGTTTTTCCTGCTTGAATGACAATTGCTCCAATATTCAACTTGAATATATGATGCTGGCTAGTTGAAAATGATTCACATGCTTCACTCTAGTTTAGAAGGGCTCTGTTCTGTAATGCCTGAACACATACAAGACTTAGTTCAATTTTCCTAAAACGGATGGCATCCATTAAAAAATAAACTGAGGCATATTAAAAATGTTAAAACTTGATTTGAATACTCAGTGCTTTGATTTCCTAACATTGAGGCATCTACAGTCTTAGATTTTGGTTTGCTACCTCAGCATTAGAACCACCTCACTCTAATGGTCTTTTAGAATTAACACCATTTATAGGATAAACTTAGTGTGGCATTATATAAAAAGACATCCTCTTCACCAGGAGTGAGGTTGGGAAAAAGGAAGTCTACCTCTTTCTGCAACATAACATTTTAATTCCTCACCCTACCTTAGTGAAATTAAATTCCTTTTCAGAAGACTTGATACTTTGAATTCTTTCACAAAGGATTATAGCATCAGTACATTAAATAGAATGAAAAAAGTAGATTATTTTTAAGACTGGAACACATAGTGCATTTATCTAGTTAGAATTCAATTTTAAGCACTATGCACCTTTAAGTGTGAAGAAAGAAATACTATTGCCATTTTTACCCATCCTCATGACAGTTGCTAAAAACAAGTATAAAATGAAATATAACCCATGCCTGTGGCATGCTTTTTTCAGTTTATTTAATGCAACAATTGGGTGATCTATAGATTAGTACTCTACAAATTTAAGAATAGCATTAATAAATAACATTGCTAATCTGAATTAAAATTCCAAAGCATTTTTATCTTCTCATCCACCCTCCCAGCGCCTTTCCAACTAAATTCCTGATTTCATTTAGAGTTTAATAACTATTTTTTTTAATTCAGCAACACTCCTCCTTTCAGTGGTCAAGAAAATAATATCAGAAACTAAATATGTAGAAGCAGTTTGAGAGCAATACCACATACAATTAAGAAACTATAATAGAAGTGGGAGATAGTGGGAGAGATACATAACCAACTATTAGTACAGTTTCTCTTTGAGTACCCAGAATTACATGTTCCTTATGTAGGAATATTTTCCAAACTATCCAATGCATATATAATGAGTGATTAAAATCCACTAAAAACAAGTAAAAGTTAATGTTATAAATTGGTCAAAAAATTTGATGGCCTCTCACTTTGTAAATGTTTTTCTGGGAGTGCCTCAGGCGTAACACCATGTGCAAATATGAAGGTAGAGGAGAATCAAATTCAAACCCATATCATGGCAGAACTACCAGCACAATAAAATTTAATGACTATCTTTAAAGGTGGGCTATGAGTCATTCTTGAAAAAAATATTTCAATTTATTTTTCAAGCTTGTCTAAAAGACAGAGAGGAAAATCCACTCTGTCCTCAAAAATCAAAGAAAGCAGTTTAATAGGCAGAGTACTTGTCATTTGACCAAAAAAAAAAATAAAAAACCCTCAGATTTCTATGAGTCAAGATAGAAAAGATCAATCCAGCCTTTTAAAGAAGCAATGACTCAGAAAACCAATCACACCAGGACAGGGCCTGCTGTTTAAACTGCTTAGATTTTACAAGGTGCTATTAGGTATACTTAAAGTTGATTGGCCTATAAATTGGAAAAAAAAAATCTTTTTTGGTATCTCAACAATGGGAGACACTTCTGTGAATTCTAGAAAACTCTCCCCTGGACAGGATAATGAGGAAATTGTGCTGTCATTCTATTTCTTCATTTCCTTTCCTATTCCCTCACTTTGGTTCTTTCTTAAGTTTCCTTCTTCACCTAGGAAAAAATAATTGGAGTTATCAGTACCAGTTCTAATTTTTAAGGGACCAACAAAGTAAGGTCCCCTTTTCAATGTGGACAAAGTTTAATAGAGCTTTTCTATATATAGACAGTTCCATTTTGCTGAAAGTATGTGAAATGTTTCTTCTGCTCTAATGTTCTATCTTCCAAGATAAATGTGGAAATGTAAGAATGAAGTCAAGCATTAACCCTGAATATCTGAGGTATGAATGCAGTAAAAATATATATGTATTCTAAATATGAACTCAAAGATAACTTTAGGTGTAGTGATAGTATAATTTAAAGCTCATGCTTTGAAATCAAACAAGACTAAATTTTCATCCTACCGCTAGTGTAGTCTAAGTTTCTTCATCTGAGAAATATAGATGATAGTATATTGCTGAGAGAAATTGATAAACTAGCAATTGTAAAATGCTTAGCATTCTGATGGCACCTAAGAGTTGCAGTAAATGCTATTATGGTCAAAGCAAGCTGTCTGAGACCATCAGTGCTTTCATCTGAACAGGGCAAACTGTCAACTGCTAGAGTTATCAGGCTCTTTCAAGGCCCATCTTGCACGGTTTTCAGCATTTAACAATTCAGCCACAGGCTTCCTTTTTTAATGGACCTCAGATTCCACCTATATCTCAATGCACAAAGAAGCACATTCCCTGCAGAGGTACAGAGCTAAGTTTCCACCAGCAACTATGCACCAGACCCCAGATTCTGCTAACCAGGCTGCCTGAACAGCCTGGATACATGCAGCAAAGGCACTTTTTAGCAGTCCTAATTGAAAAGCAGCTGCACATTTCCACTTTTTTCAGGTCATCACCCAGAGAACTTATTCTCTGGTTATGACCTCAGAATCCCCATCTCCCCTCCCTTCACAATACTGTCATGCACTGTTCTTTGTGCCTTTGACTCAGTTACTCTCTTCCAAGTTTTTCCATTGCAATGGCTGTAAATACACACATACCTATTACCCTGTTCATGACCTTTTATAGATTCCTGAACTGTCTTCCATTTTTATTGAAAATTATGAATCTTGGCTCATAGTCTTCTTCTAAAGGTTATTACAGAACTTGAGTGTGAACTAAGGCTAGAAGCTAGTTTCTGGGTATTCCACATTTAATTTCCATATGAATGACCATTCAATAGACTAGATTTAATATTTCTTGAACTTTACTATTTATTCAGCCTCACCCAAAACTGTATACTAACTTGTACACGGACTTCATCATTACCTAAAATTCTATTGCATAATGTTGTGTGACCCCTAAAATAGTGATTAAATGAAATCATGTGTGTTAAGCAACTCATTCTATATCTAGCATGTTAAACAGCACCTAATAATGATAACCACCTAGCCTTCCATCTCGATTTTAACAAGCAAAGTTTTACAATATTGTTTATTTCTTCCACATAGCTTTAAAATATATGTTAAAATGAGACTACCCAGAGTGTCATAAACAGTATAGGAAGTTTTAAATTTATCATTATAAATAGCATGCTCAAAACAATCGTTAACCATTTAAATATAGAAAACAAATATCTGTGAAAATAGCTTCCTGAGATTTCAAAATATCTGATTATGCCAATGTTTCAATAAAAACAATTCTATAGTCAATAACTAGATATTTGTAACAAGAACCATTCAGAATAAGTATTTTGATTGTGGTTTGTGCATCTGTTTTAAAAGGAAAACTAATTTATAGTATTTATTTCTAGAATTAGAGTTCAAAATAACCTTAAAAGCTCATCTAGAATATCTCTGTTTTTCAAAGCGGTGACAAGCTGGTCTTCAAAATTAAAGATCTGAATCAGTGATAAAAACTTATTTCTCCCCCAAAATTTTACAGTGCAAGACTACAAAGAAAAGCAGAAAGGAAGACACCAAATATTTACTCTTGGAAATAATCATAATCCTGATAAAAAGAGCACATAGATGACTCTTAGTATTACCACAAGAGAATTCTCATCATATATCTCCTGAAAAGATAAAGGTCAGTGGTACTCACCCCTGAATTATATTATTTTTGGCTCCCTTCATTAATCAATACTGAAATACTAACTGATGTGCCATTGTAGAAGAAAATGGTTGAACTCGGGAAAATATTAGCAAATTGGAAATTCTCACTATATTGCTGTATATTTAAATACCTTGCCAGAGACTTATCTGAAATTCAGGTTATTATAGCATGCTTTTATGTTCTTGTTGTCTATTTATCGCCATTGACCAATTGACATTTCTTAAGCACTGAAGCTCTTGTTCCTTCTCTTGCTCATGCTCAAAACATGAAAACAAACAGCGATTCATATTCCTCTCGCCTTTTCTACGTAACAGAAGGTGCTCACTTTTTTTAGAGAGCTTTTTTCTTTCTGCTAACTTTCATCCTAAATGTCATGTAATCTATCTGTATAGCAAGGCATATGAGTTTTTATATTATGGAGACTGAAGAACTGAATGATCAGAATTGATTTCTAAGGACATGAACTCAGGACTATTATTGATGTTGTTAGATTTACCATACTCGCAATGTCTTTGTTCCTTATAAAAAACCTTTGACTATCTTCAATGACCTCTAACATGTGTTCTGATATAGCACTTTCATTGTATGCATATTCCATCCAATATATTTGGTTTGTTTTATAGTTACTGAAATACTACACATTGACAAATCCTATAAAAGTCAAATGTGTAATTTTGTTTATCATCTAGCAATAGTGAAGCAAGAAACTATAATTATGTTTAGTTGTTTATTGTTATAAATTTCCTATCCTTCATTCCACTTAGGCAGTTAACACTTGTCAGAAAATATTAGAACCCCTATCATAATAAATTCTTTACTTTTAATATAAATGATCAGTAATAAAATATTCAGTGGAAACACAATGACAACACTTGGTTATTTTTCTACACTGTTTATATCTTCTTTAAGCACCTAGGAAAGTAAAATAACTTATCTGAATTTAGATCTTCATAGGTAATGCAGGAAGAAAAATTCTATTTGTCCCCCAAAAAGATGAAAGCAAGATTAAGAGAAATATATAAACATTCCTCCAATATACAGAGGTAATTGAGTAAAATTATCTTGCTTTTCTTCTCCTTTATTTCATATTCATTTGAAAGAGGACTTGATTTAACTAGGAATTACAGAATAAAAGTCAGTTATGTAAAAGATCTTTATGATGTTAGCTATTATAAATCCATCACATGTCTAGTATGTATGCATAATCATTGTACTAACATTCCCACCAGATGGCAATGTTAAGACTTATGTTGCTGTTTGATCAATTATAGATATGTGTACTTATTGGAGAAATGATTCCTGAATTTGAGGTGTTTATTAATAAAGCTCATTTCAATTTTTCTCTTTACTGAATTCACTGATATTTTTTATAATTTTTAAAATTAACTTTGTTTCTGACTTCAAAAAAAGTGATGGTTATCATACTAAGGAAATCATTTAAAGTCATTGTCGCTGGTGGCTTTATGACCTCTTTTGAACTGTTGAAAGCATTATAAAGTGCCTAATATAAAATAATGTTTACCTTCTGTCTTACAATACTTAATAAAATCAAAACACGGGGTTAATTAGAGATTGCTTATTAAAAATACCAGAAACAAGGAACATTAAAAAAAATCTCCTTGCGATTTATAATCAAAGGAGTTAAATGTTACTGAAAAGTGGAATGTAAGGAAAAGTGGACAACTTATATTACACAAAACTGAAAAAAAAAGGAAAGCAGAGAATCACCTGTTCAAATTTTCGCACTTGCAAAAGTCTATTTTTCTGGCTAGCAGGGGAATTCCTCGATTAAAAATAATATAGCTTTTGTTTCTTTGTTTCTTTTGATTTATTTTGTTGCTCGTATTTAGTAAGCATCTGTTCTCTAGTTAGGATTTGCATTTGTACTCATCCTTCTTCAACTGGCTAGCTATACTGAGCTAGTTGTACACACTATATGATATTAGTCAGTGACAAGGTCAGTTAGCATTTTAGAATAAACATTCATAGCAATTGAACAGAACAATTTTGTCTTTTGTAGCTGAATGTTAAAAATGAGATTTTCGTTTTTATTTCCTTTTTCTCTTTCATTTGTTTCAGTAATTTATTTCAGTGTATTTCACAAATTTATTACTCCAGAAGGATTGGAAGGGGGAAAGGTTGGTCTTTATACACAGATGGTTGAGACACACTAATTTTTACCTTTCATAGTTATCTTTAAAATGGTCCCAGGTCTTTTTCTTTATACGATTATCACTATGAAGCAGAAGTTTTTTCTCCAGGATACCACAACCTTTCCTTTCCATTGATCCAATAACGTTGGATAGGAAAGCTGAAAAATTATATATACTAAGGCCATACAACTGACAAACTATCATATCAAACTGAGGTTTGTACTAACCTATGCCTTTTTCATTTTTTATCATTGAAAATGATCTTAAGAGTGGACAGAAGTCACATTGAAATAAAACGTGATAAACCTGAGATGTAGTTTCTAGAAATACTTGAGCTTCGTATTCCGCAATGTCTCACTCTTCAAAAGGTCTGAAAACCATTTGTTGCAAGGATAAATTCACTGGAAACAATGATTAAACAATACTTGTACCACTTTTAAGTCTTTTGGGTCAGACCCTAAGTGGTGGAGATGTTCAGAGGAAGAGGAAATTAGTTTCTTCAACTGCCTAACCAGGGAGTAACCTCTACTTCACATGTGTCTCTGACATTCAGTCCAGTGGTTAACACAGTAGGTGTTTACCACATGTTTTGTTTTGCTTTCAAAAGCAACCTGATCTGTTTTGAAGGATCCTCTTGAAAAGATGAATAGAACTTATATAAGGCAAAAAAGACAACTTTTTATGAAAGATTTTGCATCTCTGGCTTTTAAAACAGTAGTCACAACAAGCTTTATGATCAAACTGCTTTCTGTCTATACCAATGCAGATTTTTGTATTCTCCAGTCTTTTTAACAAAAAATATTTACTTTGTGGCATAAAATATGATAGGCAGTGATTCTCATTCTTTGAATAAGAGAGGGTAATGATGATTTTTTTTTCAAAAATAAAACTTCTGATGTAAGTGATGACACAAGTAACCTGATCACTTGTTTCCTTCCAGTTAGCTTAACCAAAGTGGAAACTATGAAATAAAGCACAAATAGTAATCATTATTTCCTGTCTTTCAGTCTTTCCCCCACTCTGCCTGTATGTCAGCAAAGTTCTAAGGCTTTCTGAACTTTCATCTTTTTCCTCGCTTTGTAACTTGAGCTTGATTTCTCCCTCTGCTGTGGAAGAAAACTTTATAATCTTTAAAAAGGAAGTTATAAAATTCTCCTTTATTTAAAAATGATTAGCATGATAAAAAAAAATCACATGGTTTAATTTATTTCCATTTCTCCTTCCATTTCATTTTTTCTCTGGTAGAGACCTGTGGGTTTATTTCCCACAGGTAAACTACCAGCCAGACTTTGCCTCCCTAGAAGAGAGTTTTCCTTAAAAGCTGTCAGGAGTTTCCCCTACAAATACATGCTTGTAATTGGATCTCTCTGCTTTAGTAATAGTGATTCCAGATGGCTGCTTCTAGAGGAAGCAAGAATTTCCGGCTCCAAAATGATGTGGTAACAGAGCTATCCCTTCGCCTCCCCTTCCCCCTGCCCCTCCCCCCAGCTGCTCTTAAGTGGTAGAACTGTATGCTTTGAACTTCCTGACTGATCAGGTATTATGAGAAGGCCTCTGGTGTTAGTCAGGCTCCTCTGTGGGAGAATGTAGTTGGGTTCTGTGGCTGCAGAGACTCCACGAAGAAAACACCAACTGAGCTTCTCTCTGTACCACAGTGCCCGTTTACTGTCAGTCTTTTGTGTCCATCCCTGTATGTAAACAACTTTCATGACGACATTGAAGTCCTGAAGTTCAGTGCCTGGCACGCTGAAGATCTTTAGGTTATCAAACACATAAGCACATTAACAGCAAAGGAAGTGTAAGGTAGAAAAGAAAACTCGGGTATACACTTTATTACCACTGCTTACTCTCTCCTAAACATTACAAAACATTCTCTCCCAAAGTATCTCATTTTAGGCTGGGAAGCCGATATTTTACCTAATTTAGTAAATTTAGTAGATGAGAAACTGAGGTTCTAAGAAGTTAGCTGACTCAATAGTGGTTAACTTGGGTATGCAGCACGTCTGCATGTCTGTCCTAAGATTCTTTCCTGAACACAAAAACAAGAACCAGAGAAGGAAAGAGCAGTGTAAAAAGGTCTGGTAAAAAAATATGGACACACAAAAATAATAATAATAAGCCTATATATAGTTTTCTTCTTGTATTAAATTTATTGGGCTAAAACTTCCAGTTCTGTTCTGGAGCCCTACTCCAAAAATCCAGCATCTTTTCTTATTTATAACCATAATAATTTTATTCTTGCAAAAAGAGACTCCTAGACAAGATTTTTGAGTGTAAGCAGTTGACAAGATTTTTGAGTGTAAGCTCTTCACTAGAGAAGAAGGATAATGCAACGGTATAGAGGTGAGGCAGAGAAGGGAGGAGGAACAATGAAGAGTGCATTGTCCATATGTGGTTCCCCTGGGGAAACCCACAGAGAGAGTATATAAAATCAAACAAAATTATCTCCCTGACAAGAAGGAAGGGGGATGTTGTATACAAACTTTTGTCCCTCATTGGCTCACGGCTGCTCCTGAGGCTTGAGCCCGTCAGCATTTCTGGGTTTACTGCATTTTGTGTGGCCCAAGTGGCCTTGCACACAGAGAGACCCAAGAAAACTGTCATGGATTAGGAAGCTCCTGAGAACTAAGGGAATATGTACAGGTCCCAACAGCCTCTACTAAAATGACCTTGCAGGGAGTTGATGCTAAAGGGTATTTTGATAACTGCAAGTAGTATAGCACAGCAATGAGGAAAAAATGTTGATTTTTCCCTTTGACTAGATCACAAGCACACACAGATGTAGGGACACACACATATTAGCTATATAGATAAGCATCTGTGTACTTGTATTCTTTTATGTGTGTGTGTTTGTGAACATAAATATGAATTTTTGGTAGGGTGCATGTCCTTCAATCAGAATTCATCCTAATACAATCTTACAGTGCAGAATTTCTTCTTTCATGGTCTAATATTTAGTTTATAAAAGGTTACATTTCATTCCATAATCTAAAACTAAAAAAAAAAAAGAAATTATTGATGTCCCCTGTGAAAAGCAAGACATATTGCATAAGAAAATAATTCTCAAAAAATGAAATCTAAATGACAACAAGAATGAAAAACAGTGAATTTTCCCAAATAAAAACATGATACTTACCAAAAATGGATGCCATATTGCAATATCGCACATTGAAAATATACTCACAAAGTCTTGATCTCTTTGATGACATCAAGAATTCTTATGGTCTAATGGTGAATTTCTGATCAGGTTAAAAATTACAGATGAAATGCCATACAATTTAATACACACACATACACACACACTCACACACAAAAGAGAGATGTGATTAAACCTGAGAGTAGGTTGGTAAAATTTTCTTTTCTTCTCTGTTTAATCCCCACATTTGCCTACATTTCTTACAATGACAATGTGTTATTTGTACACTTAGGGAAAAAATGTTTAAATCAAAATTAGTATGACATTATATTTCTCAAATATTCTGGTATCAAATTTAGCCATCTAGGAATTTACCAAAACCTTCCTTAAACTTACAGATGTTCCTATTATTTATATCCTATTTGAGTAACATCATCTGAAAATGTTTTACTTCTGTGATTTGACAAATAATTCTATATTTATTACCTTTCCCTATTCTATTTTCATGAATCTAACCATCACTTTTCCATTCCAAAAAAAAAAAAAAAAAAAACCACTGTTCAGTATTCCTTCTGTAGGAAGTTATTTTCTTTGTTATTGGATTTTTATCAAACTTTGAAGTCATTTTTGCAATTTTGTAATTACAGGTAAATACATAATTACAAGTTGGACTCACTAAAGCTTTAACAAATAATTGTGTTCTGCTTATATGTTCATTTGTTTATTTTTCCCCCCTCAAAGCAAGAATGAATTAACTACAATGTGATGTGTCATTATCTTTTCCATAAACCAAAAATGGTTTTAACTTATTAATTCCGTACTTAAATAAATGGTCAAAGGCAATGTACTGTAATGTCAACTGCAATGAACTTGACAATCAGAAACTCAGTTTCCTAAGAAAACTGCATTAGTCCAAATGAATGGGATCAGTAGATATCTAATTGCTTACCTCTTAGTGTAATGCTATACAAGGCACTCAAAGTGAGTGTTTTCTTAAGTGCTTCTAACTTCAAGGACATCTAGGAGATAAAGCAGAATTTTCCATAAATTATGTAGGTTACACAGGATGGTCTTATCAACTTATAAAATGTTTAGAACTCATGAAATATATAAATGGTACTATTTTAGTTCACACATAACTATAAGTGCTCCCCACATCCTCAGAGTCATTCTGGTAAAAGTAACTGCAGACCATTTTTATATATACAGGCCTCCATGTTTTATGCTCTGTGACGCTGGCACCATGTTTTCAACTGAGTGAGGTTTGAGACCAGTGCCTGATACAGGCAACTATTTTTAGGTATTAGTATAAATCCTATCAAAGATGATGATTAATTGATCAAAACATTTCTCTTAAATTTTGAATTAGCACACACAGGTGTAGGTGGAGATTTATGATACAGAAATTTTAAAATACACAAAATGAAGAGAATGTACAGATTCTCCAAGGCAGTAAAAAAAAAAAAAAACATGATTAAAGCAGATGGAAGAAATATTTGCAAACACACAGAAGCAAAGTCAGAGAAAACTAAGTATTCAGAATGACAGAATCCCTATAGTGGCTGTCGGGACACTTGAGCTGCTGATGCATCCAGAATAAGATTCAACTTTTCCCTGAGACATGATGACTTAAGTACTAAGATAAGAAATCTAACTGAGTAATTGATAAACTAACCCATATCACCATAGATAACTCAGGAGAGCAGCTGTCCCTTGCAAACAAAGAGCACTTACCTAATTTAACCATAAAATCATACAACTATTAAAGATGATAAATGAACAGGAGAGTCACAGAAGTTTTATACCATAGATGAGAAAAACCACACTCTCATTTGTGATTTCATTTTATTTAAAAATTAACACGGTTCTATGCTAAAGTCGAACAAAACTCCATTTTAAAACTGGTGTTTATCAAACTGTACTTTTTGTAGAGTTGGAGTCTATAGGGGAACCTCCAAGTTTCCTTTAATTGACACTTGATTACATTTTGTTTGGTCATCAGAACAAAGAAGTACTAAAAGTGTGTTTCTATTTACAGAATTGCAACTTAAAATTATGAATTATGCTCAAAAATTTACAAATCAAGTTGTCTCTAGTTAGATACAAAGGTCTGTTTCTAAATGTTTGTTTTGTTTTTAAATAAGTGTTCTTTTGCTCAGCATAAAAGTGTCATTTCTGTGCTACTTTTGGTGTGTGTGTGTGTATATGTGTGTGTGTGTGTGTGTGTGTCTGTGTGTGTGTGTTCTGTTTGCAAGTCTGGTTTCTTTACACACATTTCTTGAGGTTTTGTTTCTATATCTACAGTTCTATATTTGTAGCCAAATAAAATATAATATATATATTTCAATTTCTAATTAACTTGTTCTTTTCTTTCTCAACTTCCTTTTTCTTTATCACTTCGATGACATTTTTTAACAGATATAACACCAAGAACCAGAGTAAAACACTAAACAGAATGTTGTTTCATTTTTAACTTAGAAGATCACATCATAAAAAAATAATAGTATTAATATTGACTTATATTGAGAGAAATATTTAGAACTTAACTTCATATGCACAGAACAATGTACAAATGTAAAGCCAACCTAAGGTCTTGCAGCAAAGAGTAAGAGAAGATTTCATGTAACCAGGATTGCTTTGCTTTTGAAATAGTGTAGTCAACAAAAAGGATGCAATGATAGCCTTTTTTCAGGACGCCTTTAATATTGTAGAAATAATTTTGTTTTCCTTTTATTCCTGACAAATTTTATGAAATACAGGATATGACTAGCTTGAAATTTGGAAATGAGTTGCTGTGAAAAAAAAAAAATCAAATAAAGGAGATAGGAATAAAATTGCCTCACTCCTCACATCTATTTCCTTCCGATCTTCCTTCCTTTATGCAACGAATATAATTTTTTCTTAATCTCAAGAATAACTACTATTTTTGCTGCAGAAAAAAATAAATCCACAATGAGAGATGATTGCTGTAATTGTAGCTCTTGATTGTGCTTTAATTAAAAATAGCATTTTTCTTGTGTAACAAATTAATTGATTACCAGTGATAACAATGCTTTGTACATATTAATTTGATTGACCTCTATGGAGTGCTATTTCTAATTTTGACCCATAATCACACATGAACAAAGGTTTGCTCTAACACATATTCGAGTACAATAATTTCTCAGAGACTAATAGTAAGTAAGAAGGAGAGTGCTCTAATATTAATTGAATTCCTAATGCATGCCAAATATTTTCTCAAGTTATTTCTTATTTAATTTTCTCAATCATGCTCTAGTACATGTGCCCTTTTTTTCATTGTTCAAGTTCACATGACAGAAGTTAAGTAGGTCTCACTAATCTAAGGTACCTGACTTGTCTGTCACAAAAGTGTCCTACAAAACATTGTCTTCCTACAAAACAGAGAACACAAAATATATGAATGAATTCTAATTGATAAATGTTCCAGGCATAGTCTGCCAAAAATTTAGAATTCAGACTTTAATAATTGCATTTTTTAGGGACTTGACACAGGAGACATGAATTGGAATGTTTTTCATCTGCCAAAAAAATTCTGAAGAACTTTTAAAAGTCACCTCAAAAAGAGAAGAGGGGGGGGTTTTATGTTTGTTTGCTTTCTTTTTTTTTTTCAGTAAATTAAAGTAACTTAGAAAATCCTATCCTTTTTCTCCCACTTTGACTACAATATAGAAATCATTTAAAATCATATAGTCTAAACCTTTATGAACATCTTTGCATTATATTATTTTTAAAAAAGCCAATCAACTTAACATGGCTTCCTCAACAATTCACTCAAGCCAGAGCTCTTGAATTGATACCATTTGTAGTATTTGATAGCCAGTGTAAGAAAAACAGACCAGTCATAAACTTTATTTTAAATCAAAGTAGGTACTTTTGTTGTTTATGTCCCTGAACCAAAATAAGTCTCACACAAATTTTTACAAGAACTTTGAAGTATTGACTAAATTTTTGTTAATTTTTTTCTTTAATCAACCTAGTTTAGATAAACACCATGCTTCAAAAGATTTATTTTTCATTTTTCATTTTCTTATTATGATTTTATATAGCTATTTATAGAACAATAAAGGATAATCAAATCAAGTCAGAGATGAGGCTTCAGATGCCTTTAATTCTCTTTCCCCTTCCTAATTGAAACATGGTGTTCTGAGGAAGCAGTCAAGAAAGACACATGTGTTTTTGAGCAACTGACTTCAAAATTGATCTTGAGAATTGAATGAGAATCCGTAAGAGAATAAAGAAAGGACTGGGAGATTAGATTTTTCTGCCTCCTCTACAACAATTTATTTTTAGCATCTCTTTGAGATGGAAATTCTCAATAATAACTCACTAATATATTACCTGACTCTATGATTGGATATACATACTCGTTGAATCTGTCATCTTGGAATACTCAGCGACAGTGTTTAAAATAGGCCATGTAGCATTGTCAAATGTTGGTTCTCCAATATTGAAATCATTCTTGAGCATTTTTTACGTGCTAGATCTTGTCATAAAGCCACTGCAGATGCTGTGGTAGCTGTGTTCAGGCTGCTATAAAATAGAGAAAGGAACCAAAAAATAGACTTATGAGTAACAGAAATTCATTTTTTACTGTTTTGGAGACTAAAACAATTCCAAGATTATTGTGCTAGCAAATATGGTGTCCAGTGAAGGCCTTCTTCTTGCAGAGTGCTAACTTCAATCTGTGCCCTGCCCGTAAGGGAGGAACTAATTGTCTGAAACCTCTTTTATAAGGGTATTTATTCCACTCGTGAAGGCTCCACCCTCATTACCAAGTCACCTCCCAAAGGCTACACTTCCTAGTATTACCATTTTGGACATTAGGATTTTTAGCATATGAATTTTAGGAAGGACACAAACATTCAGATCCTTTGCAAATGATGAGTGAAAAAAAATGCCCCTCTTTCATAAACTTTACAATCTGAAAAGGGTGAGAAACATAATCGCACAAAGAAGTCTAAAAGTTCCAATGGCGCAAGTGAAACAAAGAAGGGACATGTGGCACGTGAATTTCTTTAAAAGGAGAATTTGACCTATTCGGGAAGATCATGGAAATCATCCATGAAGAAAACGGTACTGTTTGTAGATTTACAAGAGAAGTGTTAACTAAATAAAGAAAATAGTCTTGCCACATTGAAGAGAAAAAAATATCTTGTGTTGAGAGAGCAAGATGAAAAAGATCCTTATACCTAGAAAACAAGATCAAGGAATCATGATGTGAGAGAAAATTAGAGAATTAGACAGATTCAACACCATGCAAAACTTTGTGGGCTGTAATTTTTGCCTTTATCTTAACACTTTGTGGACCGCTCACGTATTAATACATGTTCATCTAGTCTCCAGTTTTTCACGCCACGGTGGAATATTTGGACCCATTAGGAGCTATTTCTTTGATCGTACTCAGTCTAGAAGCTTTAATCTCTATGCATTTAAAATTTCATTAAAATATATCCAGTAGTTCAGGAGCTGTGTGTGTTTTATTGAATGCTTATACCATTCATGCGGTGCCACAGAAAATGGCCAGCACACAAAGTGTTAAGAGCAATGGGCACCTTTATGTGACATGATTAAGCTTTATAGTATATCATCTGATAAAATCTCAATATTAAATTAAAGAGGATCTAGAATAGTAAAAGGTAAGCAAATTGAGTGAGGGATTGGAATGTTAGCTTCAAGTGGGAAATGGTGGTGGAGATGGAGATAATAAAGTAATAATGTAATAGGTAGGATGTAACTTGGGATGGGTTGGTAGTAAAATTGAAGAATAGAGAACTGTTAAGAATGTCAGGCTGACTCCTTATATAACTTATATAACAGGAAGAATTGAGATACCCATCACTGAGATAAGGACACTGAAAGAGGGCCAGGGGCTAGCAGAAGATTTCAGTTTAGGATACACAGACTTTGAGATATCCTAAAGAGACACTCAAGAACCAATCTCCAAAAGAATTAGATATAAGAATCTAGCTTAAAGGAATAGTCTTTGTTAGTAAAACAAATGTGAAAGTTATCTGACTAAAAGGTTCATTACACCTATAGATGTGACAGTAAAATCTCAGAAGGTGAAGAGTAAGAGTGAGGTAAACATACATTCATATTTATTATAGACCCTAAGATAGAGAGAACTTTGGTAGAGTCTCTCTCTCTCCCTCTCTCTCTCTCTCTCTCTCTCTCTCTCTCTCCCCCCCACCCCCCCTTCTCTTGTTTATGGAATTTATTTTTCCTTATCTAAAACTGGATGTAATAGTATCTGTGTAGGATTATTGTCAGTTTGTTTAAGTTGATCTATGAAGTAGCTTCTATTGTTCCTTGCAAACAGAAGTTTAGTAAGTGGTAGAAATAGTTAGACTGATGATGATGGGTGGTGCAGTATAGTGGTGGTGGTGGTGATGATGATGATTTTATTTCCAGTGACCAGATAGCTACACATTAAAATGTTAGTCCTTCAAAGGTAAATCTTTATGAAAACTTTTTATACTCTTAACAAATTTTTTAACAAAGGAACTAAAAGTAATTATATCTTTCACTGATGACTTGGGGTTATCATTTGAACATCGGTTATTTATAATGAATTTTCATATTTTAAAAGGTTATAGGAATATAAGTCCTAATATTAATTAGAATCACACTTAGAGTTGTTGATATGTTGTATCTGTTGGTTATAGTGTCCTACATGACTGTCCCTAGGATTTTGATTTCAATCTTCTTGAGATCAGGCAACCAAGCTTATTAGCATTGTGACTAAAATAAATGTTGGAAAAATGAACTTAATGGACTCTGATTAACATGCTTGGAATTTATGACATTAATTGGATAGATAAGGAATCACAATTGTTTGCTATCTTTCAGATGGTTGAGATTGCCAGCTGGTTCACACATTAGCAGATCTGGAAGTAATTCACATACACACATATTCACTAGTTCCACTTAGCTACCAGTTCTCTTAACATGGAGTTATAGTTAGATATATGTTTATTTTAACCTATGTATTTAATATTTTATACCCATCTGAGTAATTAAGACTAACTATTTGCTTGCATTGTTTCAATGACAAACTCAAGAAGACATGAAGCATTAATAATTACACATATACAAAATTGCAATGCCTACTTTTCTCAATAAGTAAAAATGCAAGTTGAGATGGAAAATATGACTTATAGCGAACTATCTAATCCAATACTAAATGCAATTTTGTGACACGATTCCATTTATAAAATGTTAGGTTTCTGTGGAGTCACCTGGGGTGGTGGGAGGGAGATGAATATCTATGTTTTAAGTGTGCAGAAAGAGAAGTAAAAAAACAGAATCACTAAAACACCAATGGCAGTTATTTCAGGACAGAAGAATTTAGGGACTCTATTAGTTACAATATATTTATTCATATCATCAGCTAAAATAATTAATAAAGGAAAATAAAATTTGAGAATGAAGTGGGAAATCCTGAAGCCTTTAGTGAGCAGAATATATACTTATAAATAAATAAAATACTACTTCTAATTCATGATTTAAAGAACTTCACTCATATTTTAGATGTCTTTTTATTAACATTTTTCCAAGAAAAATTATACATAGTTTTTCAACTCTTCAAATTCCAGCAGAGAAATGAAAGTCAACATTCCATTCCTTTACTCTTTTAGATGTTTCTACTGTTAGCTATTTCCAGGTCCAAATTTTGTGTTTCTACTCTATTTGTCATGTAGTCTCTTCCTATGAGAGATGGGAAGTTGATTCAAAGTATCCCTCATTTTCTCCTTCACATGGACAATATAGTTATAATAATAGTTTTATTTCCCTATTCCTTTTGTAAATTCGAGTAATATGTTTACACATTTATTCCTTGCTATACCTGGCTTCTCACATTCTAAGATAAAGTATAAATCCTGTTACCTATCCCTTATTCTCTCTTTTCCACACCTATTCCATATCTTAATTTCTTACTTGTACAACATCAAGTTTTAAAAGGTTTAAATACTATTGTATACACACTTCCATTCTTTGTGTGTATGTGTGTGTGTGTGTGTGTGTGTGTGTGTGTGGTCTGTCCATAGGCTTAAACACAAAGACAGAAATCAATTTAAAGTGTTTAAATTATCGCTTTGTAATAGCTGTCTTTTGCTTCACATGAAATTATCATAAACTTGAATGGCTTAAAATAACAACCAGCATTATTTCACAGTTTCCGTGATCAGAAGTCTGGGCACAGATTAGCCAGGTTTCTGCTTCAGAGTCTTCCACAAAGTTGCAATCAAGGAATTGACTGGGGATGTGGAAAATCAGTTTCCAAGCTCATATGGTTTTAATAGAATTCAATTCCCTGCAGGTTGTAGGACTTGGTGTCTTAGTTTCTTCCTAGAAGTTCCAAATATTTCCCTTAAAACCTCCCCGTATGGGTCTCTCCAGAGAGTAATTCACATCATGGCAGCTTACTTCATCAAAGCCAGGAAGGGAAAGGGTCGGTTAGTGAAAGAGACATTCCAAATTGATATAATGTAATCATAGAAAAGGCATCTTTTTACTTTTGCCATTTTTTATTCATTAGAAGCAAGTCAGTTCTCACTTGAAGGGTATGGAATTAGAAAAAAACGTGAGCACCAGAAAGCAAGGGTAATTGTGGACCCTCTCAGCCTTTCACCGCAAGCCGTATAATTAATGTTCTTTGTAGAGCCACTAATATATTATGATTATGTCCTCTTTCTTTTATAAATTTCCCTAGTTTCTAATTTTTCTCTCTCTCTCTTTTTTTCACTATCTTTATCCTAGACTCATTCTCCCAAATTTGATATCCAGTCAGATGATGTACTGAGTTTTGTATTCCAAAGGTCTTACTCTTCCTAAGGACTTCTCTTCTCTTTGGACTGGGTAATCTCTAGGTTTACTACAACAAACAACCTTTTATTCACTATTTTCCATCTTTAAGTTTTGCTCTAGCAGCAACACTTCAATCTAAGTACATTCAATCCATAACTGATTCTTGTGAGACTGCCATGTACTGTCCTCTCTGTGTGCCCCATAGAGGAAAAAGGCAAAAAACTCCTGTATGTAAAGAATTTATATTCTAATAGAGGGAGACAATGTGCATAGCAAATAAGAGGACTACATAGTTTGCCTAATGTTTTTTCTTCTTTAAGATTTATTTATTTATGCATACAAGAGCTGGAGTTTAGGCCAGAGGTGTGTGAATTGGTGGGGTGGGGAAGGAAGGAGGGAGTATTCACCAGAGACAGAGTGGGGAGCAGAATAGGTGGATCTACTGAAGTATACTGCTGAAGGGAGCAGTGGGTGAGACAGGAGAGGTCTGCTGCACCATGTGGGAAGCTCCCTGGTCAGGAATTGAACTTGTGCTGTGGTGGCTGCCAATAGCTTCATAGTGCTGTAACTTAACCTCTTGTGCCACCAGGGAGGACCCTAGTTTGCTTAATGTTGATAGATGTTTAGAAGGAAAATAAAGTAGTGGCTGAAAGAAAGAAGAACAGAGCTTGTCTGTACCTGGGAAAGTACTGGAATCGTAGAGAGTTCAATTTTAAGCAGGGTGAGCAGGGAAGATCTCACTGAGAAGGGGATATTTGAGCAAAGACCTAAATAATGTGAGGAATTGAGCCTGTATATATCTAGGAAAAATCTGTCCGTGCAAAATGAATTGCTGTGCAGAGTTCCCTACTTTAAATGAAAGGTACTTCATGGCACTTCATACTACTGTCTCAGCCAAATCTGATGGAATCAGGAGTTATTGCCTGAACTGAAGTGTCCAATGAGTTTCTTTGCAAGAAAACTCTTCAGAATGGAGATGTTCTACCTTAAAGTGGGACTTCCCATCCAGTGAGAACTTCTCCCTGGAAGTCTGATCATGGTGCACACAAAGAAATCTAAAGAGAGATGGTTAGCTGAGAGGGACCTAGCAGAGGCCATGAGGCAACAGAATTTATGATAAATCAGATGACAGGCAGTAGAGCGATGCAAAGTTGAAAAATCAGCACAGCAAAAGGGAAGCATGGGCAGTAGAAATCTTCTGAAACCAGAAAATGCTGAGCTCCCTAGTTACTGATGGTGAGTGATGGGGGTCACATGACAGTTTCCACTTCTCCCCAACTTCCGATAAATGTATTTCCTCCATTTCCTGTGGTTTGTTTTATTGTTCTTGTTTTTGAACTATAAAACTCTGCTCCCCGAAGTAGCTGAAGTTGTGTGTATGCCCAACAAATATAAAGAATTGCTAACTACAGAGTGATTATTTATCTTTCCTTTATTAGCTTGATTCTTTATTACTTTTTCTTTAGTCCAACTTCAAAAGCAAAACAAAAGATAGGTTTGGAAGATATACATGGTCAGCAGCATCTAAAGTCAGTTCATCCTATAACCATCCCCTTGCTTTTTCCATCTGGAAATATCCAGAGGGGTTTTCCCTCCACCCCACCAAAGGATTTCTATAGTCCTTATGTCAAAGTGTATTCTCTTGTTTTTCAGACTGTCTTCTCAGGTTCTTATCTACTGTTGTGATTGAGGTTGTACGTGTACATTCTCAGTCTGTTTCAACTAGATTATTGGCAAACATGCTCCCCAACTATTTTTTTTTAACAGAATTCTACCCTTGAGTCTCAACCCATTAGAACAACAGGTGGAGGGAACTGCACCCTCACCTTGGGTGATTATCACCTAACCTCTCTCTTTCCATTAGAACCTTAAGGTTGTGAATTCTCTAACCTAGGAGACTAATGTATTTATATCTTGCAATACAAATTAGACCAGTAAGTGCATGACTGTTGCACTTTAAATAGTCTGTTACTTAAAGACAGGAGCAATTACCAATAGCTGACTCCAAAGCAACGCTTTACATTCATATGTTTAAATTGCTCCCTGTTTCACTGGGATAAGTAAAATAAAAAAATCTTTTTTTTCCCTGTTTTCTTTCTGGTAAATTTCTACCTTTCATGTTACAATAGTTGGGGAATAAGTGCCCCTAATAAAATGTGCTTAAGTATGGTAATTCAGCAGAAGCATGCACATTAGTCACTGGAGTTGACTTTTAGTAGTCCCCATATTTCCTCATGAAAAGAACTGCATAAAATTAAGATAACAGAATGTAACTCATACCATAGTTATTTTGCTAAGCTCAGTCTCTGAAGTACAAAAAAAAATTATGGAATTTTTGCTTAAGTAATGCTTAAGTAATTCTGTATTTATTTTTTAGGGTCTTCTCATACATGGTTTCTTTTTTCAAGTCAGGTTTATTAAGTAGCATATTTGCCCTCATAAATTCTGCAGTCTGTTAGTATTGCTAAACTTTTTTGTTGTTGTTGCTACTTTAGTCTAAATAACGCAAGAAAAAATTAAGCAATGAATTTTTGGAAATGGTAAAATGACTTCCAATGCATTAAATTCTCCAAAACATTGCCTTAATTCATCATTTCCATATGTGTAGAATTTTAATTGCTTTACACGATGTCATTGACATTATATCATCCCAATACAACATCATTGTTCATAAGGAAGAAATTCTGTCAGGAGCAAAGCAAGATCCCCAGAGATGTAAACCCTATTTTCATGTAAATGTATTTAATAAGGAGAATAGACAGAAAAAAAGAGTGTGGGTGATAGATGGTCTCAATGAAGCTGAGTGCTCAGATTGATAGATTAATATGTAAAAATATATGTGATATTTGAATCACCTGATAGTCCCCATGGTAATGCTTTAGAGGTCATGAGTTTGATATTTGCATGGGTCACTAAGTTTTGAACAATTGATAAAAATCCATTCACAGACACTTCTCTAACTTCAGCAAACCATCTTGAAAGCATGAGGTGATAGGGCAAAATTGTCTGATGGCCTCATACAGTCAATCCTAACCATTAGGCAACAATCCCAAGCACGGGTTCCATGGAGAGTGGTCAATAAGTCTTTTGTTTCTATGGAAACACATAGTTAATATTGTCAGAATATGCAAGTCCTGCTGACGACTTACACATAGCAGGCACTTAATAATTTGTTGAATAAAGAAATGTCTGATTCTGTGGGCTCATATGAAGCAGTCATTATGCAATTATATACTAATAGAAAAGGTAGCACAAAAGGATAAAAGTAGAGGTCAGGATTGGGGATAAAGCAGAAACCTGAGAAAGCTTTGCAGAATTTTGCCTGATTAGATCCTTATTCGCTCTATCTAAGCAATGCTGAGGGAGAAGAGAGATGAAGTATTCTGGACAGAGGGGACAGATGAGCAAAGACAAGTGGTAAAAAAGCTCCAATTTTAGGACTGTACAGTCTTGTTATTGAGGATAGAAACTTTCCTCCCTATCATACCCCCCATTTTAAGTAGATCAAGTTATTTTCAGGTAATCAAGAAACACCAGAGAAAAATACATCTATTTGAAGATAAAATAGACAAAATAGTTAGATAAAATAGTTCTGTCTTAAAAAAATCCATTGGTCTGATTCTGGATAGAGATTTTTCATCTTGAAAGAGTCTAGTTCTTTATCATTTCCTCAAGCCCACCACAACCAGGCCTGCCTTCAACCTATACTGCCTCAGGGGGTTGTGTGCCTACATTTGTTGTAACAGAATTAGAGTTAATTTTCTCCTGGATTGTTTACTAGACCTTCCTAACACTGCTAGATATTTAGAACAAGGAATACCTTTTTTAGGTTCAATAGAGCTCATAAAAAGACAATTTACATAACTTAATTCAAGGATTTGCAGAAAAAATATTTGAGTAACTGGGCAAAACTTTAACAGTGCCTAAAGGAAATGCAACTGTTTGTTTTATTGAAATAAGAACAAGCATTAAACAAAGGAATAGTAAATAAGAGAACTGCTATATAACTGAAAGGAGCTTGGTATTTACCAAGAAAGGGATTTTTTTTTTTTTTGACATGCAGAAAATTCTTGGTTGAAAGAAAGAAAATAAATCCCTTTTTAAATTTAGTGTTCAATCTTAGAATTTATATACCGCTGATCTTTACCACCATCTCCCTACCACAAGACTCAAAGAGATGTTAGGAGGTGCTCAGGATTGTCTTCAATTTATAAAGTAACCAATTCACATAACAAATTGTGCAAGGTAAACTCCAATTGTGAGATGTAAATGAAACCAGAATTGCGTATTCAAATTTATCATGGATTTTCTTTCATTTATTTCTTTCCCAAATCCTTTTAAATCAGCACCCAAATAACAAATTCGAATTGCTATTTGTTAGGAAGGTGCATCTGAATGCTTCTTCATAATTCTATCTGTATATTGTTTTTCCCGTTTATTGAGAAATAATTGATACATTACATGGTATTAATTTAAACTGTATAGCATAATGATTTGATATATGTATATATTGGGAAATGTTTACTAGATAATATCCATCACCTCATATAATTATAAATGTGTCTGTATGATGAATACTCCAAGATTTGCTCTTTAGTAGCTTTCAAATACTATTAACTTCAGTCTCCTTGCTACACATTATCCCCAGAACTTACATAACTTACAAATGGAAGTTTTTACCTTTTGACCACCTAAAACTATCTCCCCACCCCAAGTCCTCACCTGTGGAAACCACCAATCTGTTCTCTGTTTCTGTGAGCCAGGTTTTTTTGGAAGTTACATTGCATCATAATGTGTTTCCAGTGTATATTGTAAATCAACATTTGTCTATTAAGTTCACTGCTAAAAGTCCAGTTCTATGCTCCACCATAGTATTGTTCCCTTTTACATGATTTACCTTCCCTTCTTCCCCCTTCACTACTGGTAACCACTAATCAGCCTAATAGTCTAAAGTGATTTTGTTATATTTGTTTTAGTTCATCTGTTTGTTTTCTCTATACCACATGTGAGTGAAATCATATGTTATTTGTCTTTCCTTGTCTGATTTATTTCATGACGTTTAATTCTATCTAGGTCCATGCATGTTATTGCAAATGGTAAGATTTTCTTCTTTTTTATGGCTGAATAATATTACATTGCATCTAAATATCACATTTTCTTTATTCATCTATTCATCAGTGAGACTTAGGTTGTTTCCTTCTCTTGCCTATTATAAGCAATCCTTCAGTGAACATCAGAGAGATACATATTTTTGAGTTAGTGTTTTATTTCCTTCAGATAAATAACAAGAAATAAAATTGCTAGACCACGTGGTAGTTCTCTATTTTTAATTTTTTGATGAACCTCTGTACTCTTTTCCATTGTGACTGCGCTAGTTTACATTCCCACCAACACCAAGGGCTCCCTTTTCTCCATGTCCTAACAACACTTGTTTTTGCTTTGTTTTTTGATGACAACCATTCTCACAGTTGTGAGGTAATAACTCATTATGGCTTTGATTTCCCTGATGGTTAGTGATGTTGAGCATCTTTTCATTTAGTTGTTGGCTGTTTGTGTGCTTTCTTTGGGAAATATCTATTCAATTCTTCTGCCCATTTTTTATATTTTGGGTTATTCATTTTTTATTATAGAGTTGAGTTGCTATATACTTTCTTTATATATTTTATATATGATATTAATATTGTATATATCATTTGCAAATATTTTCTCCCGTTCACTAAGTTACCTTTTCATTTTGTTGGTGATTTTTGTTGCTGTGCAGAGCTTTCCAGTTTGATGTAATTAGTTATTTATTTTTACTTTTGTTTTCTTTGCTTTCTTTGCTTGGCCAAGAAAATCATGGCCAGGATAATGCCACGGACCTCATCCTTTATATTTTCTTTTAGGTGTTTTATAGTTTCAGATCTTACATTAAGTCTTTAGTTCAGTTTGAATTGGTGTGTGTGTGCATGTGTGTGTGTAAGATAGGGGTTCAGTTACATTTATTTACATGTGGCTGTCCAGTTTTCCCAGCATGATTTTCTGAAGAGACTATTCTTTCTCGATGTTGTATCTTTAGTATCACAAGTTAATCAATAATGTATGAATGGGCTTATTTCTGGACTCTGTATTCTGTCCCATCGAGCTATGTGTTTTTATGCCAAGTACTTACTGTGTTTGATCACAGCAGCTTTGTAATAATGTTTGAAATCCAGGAAGTGTAACACCTCCAGCTTTGTTTTTTATTGTATTATATAATTAGTTAAACAGAATTAGTAAGAGTAAGTTTTACTTTATGATTTTTTCTTTTAACCTAAGGCTTATTCCATGCCACCTGATTTCAACAATTTTCCATTTAGGAAGGAATAGCCTGGTTGAAGCATAGATTTTGGTTTTGTCAGCATTTCTTATATAGGGGATTTACTTATATAGGGGATTAAATGGAAATAAAAATTAAAACTTAGCATACTCCTTAGCAAATGATTGCTGTAGTCCTTTATCATGATGGCTCCACTTTTTAATATTTGATTTTTATTGCATCTATTTCATAACATTATTTATATGAGACCATGATACATTTTAGAAAATGAATTTATAAAATGAATTGCCTTACAAATTTGATTTTATCATATATTGTACACATCTTATTTGATTATAAGAACTCTAGGAGTTAAGACTTTACACTAGGTTTATTTTTTTCTTTTTAAATCAGAAAGAGATTGAAAAACTGGTGGCTAAAGGACACTCAATAGACTAGTGATAGATTTAAGATTCACAGCAAGCTTTTTTTTTTTTTTTGTAAACATACCCGAAGTCCTGTTTACTATTTCACATTTAGACAATTAAAAATATGTTGTATGTTATGCGATTATACTATGGGACATTAGTTTGAAAGAATTTATTTAAAATTTTAGTGTTGGTAGACATGAAATCTTTTTTAGTTAATTCAGATTAATAAAAAAAAACAGTACATAGAAAATAAAACTAGGAAAGGAAAGTACAGACAATCAAAGACTAAACATTTCAATATTTGGTAAAATTGAGGTGTTTTATGATCATCTCTTGAAGATTTGGCCTTTCTTGTGCAGCCTCCTTACCCTTGGCCCTCACTTTCCAATTGTGAAAACTATTTTCATATGCATTACTTTTGATTTTGTTATATTTTGTTTATTACTTGCAAGGACATGTGAGGAAGAAATCTTTTTCTTCAACCTCTTAGATTCTGTGCCTCAAGACTGTCAATTAAACTAACAAAAGACAGACTAATTGGAGAAAAGAAATGCAAATTTGATTTTTAATTATAGGGACACAAGGGCTCCACAAGAAAGAAAGGAAAGTCAAAGGATCAGTTAGGAGTTCAGGCTTACATACCATTTTCAAATTTATTCATTCATTATATTTAAATTTATTTATTTATTTTTAGCTGCGGTAACATTTGGGTATCCCCAAAAGCCTGTGCTAGAGCAAAGATAACCTCTTTAATTAATTGTTTTTGGGAAAACTGGACGACTGCATACAAGAATGAATCTGGACCACAATCTCACAACATATACCAAAATCAACTCGAAATGGATTAAAGACTTAAGTGTAAAATCTGAAACATGAAAAACATAGTAGAAAACATATTTGAAACACTTTTTAACATAAGCTTTAGTATATACCATTTTCAAAAAGGGCAATACATTACGGAGAACTGACTAGACAAAGAAAAAAGGTTTTCGGTGGCTGGTAGCAGCAAAATGTGGAAAGGTAAATTTATAAAGGAAACTATTGGTAGATAAGGGTTACTCACTAAAGTTTATGTAGACTCATTTTGGTACCATCTCTAGCTTCAGTGATAAGGAGTCTTCTTTCTAATGCAGTGGGAATGGGGAGAGTAGCATACCTTCACTGGAGGAATTAGGAAGATAGAAGAAAGCCAGAGAACTCTTGATGAATTTGTTTTAGTTCAGGTGACCTCAACTCAAAATAATCCTGTGACAAAGTGGCATATTTTAAGGTGCATATCCTTCAAACACAGGCTTTCAAACAATGTTCAAAACCAGTAGTATTTCCTTATAATCTACTCTGTCCCAAAATATTAAACACAGATGGCATTCTTTTTCCGAATTCATTCTGCAACATTCATTTCCAGGAACATTATTATTTTGTTTAGAAGTCCTTCTTAATCCTAAATTGAAGGGAAAGATCGGGACATGATAATGAATACATATTCTAAAGGTAAAAGGATTATAACAGAAAGCGAGATTCGGATATTGTGTTTTAACCTGTGACCTATCTCAAATTTAATTCCTGAATTTCTTATATGAACTCAATTATTAGAATTGCCTTATATGCTTTTTCTGTCTTGTTCTCATTATTTCTTTCCTCTCTCCCCCTTCCCCCACCCCCGCTCCCAGGAACAACCATTGACACTCTGTGTAATACTTATGTCCCTAGTGGATTAACTTTGGTTCACTGCTTTATCATTCTTCTTAAGGTAGTTTTTGAAAAGCCTGCCAAATGAAAATGGTTGTTAAAGATGAATGTTTGCAATCAGTTTGATGATAAGCAACACTGATGAGAACACCAATTACACAAAATGTTATCCCCACATAAAAGATTTTAATTTTTCCAATAGTCGACCTTTATTACAGAAAGATTGTTTCATTGTTTAAATAATAACTGTGTTATTATATTTGAATTTTGTTAATAAAATTGTGAAAGTTGGTTTTCTTTCTAATTATAAAGTAGTTAGGTAGTATCAATTTAGTCCCTCAGTTCAGAGTCTAAACTATTTGTACATCTGCTGTCCATTTATAGAAAAATCTTGCCAGTCCCTCGTCTAAAGGATAGATTTATTCAACAGATATCTTCTGTTTGAACTTTAAAATGTTATTTCAATATGTTTAAAAACAGCAATGGCCGCAAAAATTTATATCAATATTTGTCTTCCCTGAACGTAAGGAGAAACCTACAACTTCACTTTTTTTTTTAATATATATTTTTATTGTTATTTATGTCTTTTACATTTTGTATTCCCCTTGGGTAGCCCACCACCAATTCACCCGTGATCCATCTCCATGGTCCCTTGTGTTCTTTTCTATTCCATTTTGTGTGCTTTTCCTTCTCTCCCCCCACCTCCCCCCGCCACCTGCTGATTGTCTCTCTCCTATTTGGTTTCCTTATAGTCCTGTTATAAATGAAACCATTCGATATTTTTCTCTTTCTTTCTGGCTTATTTCAATGAGTATGATCCCCTCTAATTCCACCCAGGTCGCTGCAAATTGCATGTGTTTATCTTCTTTGAATGCTGAATAGTATTCCATTGTGTATATATACCACATCTTCTTGATCCAATCATCTATTTTTGGACATCTGGGTTGCTTCCATACCTTTGCTATTGTGAACAGTGCCACGATGAACATTCGGGTGCATGTATCCTTTCGGATTAGTGTTTTTGTGTCCTTTCGGTAAATTCCCAAAAGTGGGATTGCTGGGTTGTATGGAAGCTCCATGTTTAGCAGTTTGAGGAATCGCCATACAGCTTTCCATAGTGGTTGGACCAGTTCACATTCCCACCAGCAGTGTAGAAGAGTTCCTTTTTCTCCACATCCTTTCCAGCATTTGTTGTTGCCTGTATTTTTAATGTGTGCCATCCTCACAGGTGT
>PVIJ01010461.1:0-60118 GCA_004024925.1 Scalopus aquaticus
GAGAGTCTGGGTCCGATCTCCATCAGAAGCCCAGAGCATTTGGCAAATTTTTACGGACGGTCTTACCTCATGGGGGAGGCTGGTAAAAAAGCTTGTCACGCACACGGAAAAGAGGAAATAAAGAAAAAAAATTAAAAAATATATATCCCTCCGTCTCTCTAGGTTTGGGTTTCCTGGATATAATCCTGAAACTCGCCACCATCAGATCTTGCAGCAGTGGTAGCAGCGGCAGCAGCGGGACGGAGCTGGAGCAAAACAAATCGAGGCACGGCAAATGGTGTAATTCGATCCATCTCCAAGTCAATCCATCAGGCGAGCCTGAGCCGGGTTCCCTCCCCGCACTCAGGGGCCCGCGGCTCGGTCCCACCCCCGAGAGCGGTCGGCAGGAGGCGCGGGCGCGGACGCTTTTACCCTTGCTGGAGCGCTCCGGCCAGCGCCGCCTGGAGGCTCCCACCTCGGCGCCGCGGCCCGGCTGACCCCTCGGTGGCCTCCGCGTCCCTCCTCCCGGCGCTCTGCTGCACACCCTCCCTCTCCCCACCTCTGAAGAGCTGCTCCTTCCAGCAACTCCCAGCGCCTCAGTGAACCAGCTCGCGTTGGCTGCTGCAGCCTGTGAAGCAGCCTTTTCGCTTTCCTCCCTTTCCCTCTTTTTCTCGCTCCTTCACTTTTTTCAGCGCTTTCCTCCCGACATCCAGAGGACAAATCATTGCAGCCCAGAGGAGCTGAAGGCGCAGTTACTCTGAAAGTTCGGCCTTAGTTTTCTAGTCTAAGATTTATTTTTTGGAAGAACATCATTATAAATCCACCTCCTTCATACCTTTCTCCTCCCCCCCCTCCCCGCACCCCTATTTCTCTTTATAATCACTAAGCAAAACATCTGGGAAGAAGCAATCAAACATTGCTTTATCTTTATAAAATACAGAAATTGCCTACTAAAAAATCCCATTTCTACTTTGAATGAAAGCCATTCAGCACAGTATAATTTTGCAGGCTAATGAGCCGGTTTTACAGGCAAGTGTTTCATGTAATATGTTGTGGGAGAAGTGAAAATGTCCTTGAAGTGACATCATTTAAAACTGACTGTCACAAGTGAAAGGGAAAAAATATCATATTCCAAAACAAGAGGATTTTAATCCAAACTTCATTTCCAAGAACGGGTTGTGTTTTATAAATTTCCAGTTGAGTGATGAATCACTGAGGGCCTAAATGGTTGGAATGAACCCTGATGCCCTTATTTAAAGAAATAGAAGAGAGCTTTTTCGCCAAACTTTTAATTTTCATTTGAGTATAGTTAATTACCGTGAAAGAGAGAAGAACTGGGCACAGAATGGATTTTCCTTTCCTCAAAGTTCCCTGCTTTCTTCCTAACACCAAGTTACATGTTTACATTTAGAAAAAATTGCCCTGATCTGAGTTGTTTCTGAAACTTCCACTGACAGCCTTGAAGAGGAACTCAGAAAAGATACCCCAAGGGACTGCTTTCAGGATTCTTCCTGAGAACCACAGAAACATTTCCTCACTAGTTAACACTTTGTTACCAAGAGGAAGAAGGAGGTAGCAGGAGGGGGTCTTTTAAAATATAAACTCTCTTCCTGCTGTTCTTCCTATTGGAAGAAAGGGGTAGGGGGCCGGAAGAACAGCTTTGGCAACACTGCTCTGTGATTTTTCTGTTGTTGCAGAAGGCTTTTGTTGGCTGGCTGGCTGGTGTTTTCTAGTTGTGCTGGGCTCTGACATCATTGCAAGTTACTTGGCAGTCAGGGCCCTTCTCCAGCCAACTTCTGACCCAGAAAGCTGTGCCTGCTTCACTGGCATCCAGTCATTCTGTATTTTCTCCATCCAGGGAGCAAGCCCGCTGCAGGCAGAGGGTTCTGTGAATTGAATGAAGATTGAATGCAAGGGGGGCGAAGAATAAAATTGCCACCCACCTGGAGCAAAAGCCTATGAGTTGTCCTGTATCTGCAGTAGCAGAAAAAAATTAAATTCTCTAGATTCCTCAATTTTTTGCTGAAATCCCAGTATAGCCGAGTTAACAAAGCACTGTCTCTAGAGAATGCAGTTGATCCTGGGCTGAGTATGAAATAATCATAAGAAAACTTTTAGATTGCAGAAGGATATGCTGGTAGGTCATTTCAAGTCAAAGATTAGACATGTGTTCAATCTAAATAACAGTCTAGATCTCAAAGCCAATCCCTATGTTTGGTCCACTGTAGGAAGAGAGGCAGAGAAGCAGGCAATCCACTGAAATCAAGAGGATGGTACTCTACTTTCAGTCATCAAAATATTGCTAGTAAGGATTCATCACTTCCCTGGTTCCCAGAATCTTGAGAGTTAGGAAAATGGCACTCTTTTAATTGGTATTTTAGTGGAAAGAAGTTTAAGAAAACTGCTTACTCTTTGTGCAATTTATTAGCATTTGCTTCTTTCAGTCGGTTTTACACACTTCGAAGCTTTTAGCCCTGTTTACTTTTCTGGTCCAACTCTTCCCTCCCTAACTTCTGTTCTCCTATTGCCAGGCCACTCGCAGCCCCTCAAGATGCCACAGTGCCTCCTGTCTCCAGGACTTCACTGGTGGTGTCTCTGCTTTCTGGGGTACTCTTTCCCCACATTTTCAACTCTAATTTCTGCTCTTTTTGGCTTTTGACAGAAACTTTGTTAAGGTGTCAAAATTTCCTTCAACTCGCTAGTCCCCTTGGGAAGATTTTTAAACATCTTGTGTATTCTCCTAGCACATTCACTCATCCAGCTTACTGAATTGAAATGAAAATATCTATTTAGGATGTCTTCCTTACTAGTAGGGATCTTGCCTTATTTACCTGAACAGCTCCAAAGCCTAGTCCTGTGCCGGTTATTTAGTGAACTCTCATAAATGCTTGTGAAATAGATCTGATAATAGAACCCAAACTTTCCCACTCTCTTTTCTATGCTAAACCAGAGTATAGTCTTCTCTAGATTATTTTCCTCCAGAGTAGAGATTTATTCATTTGGGTCTCCAAGGTTAGCATGTATTGTGCAAGGGTGTTTGTTGAATGAAGAAGGAAGGACAGAAAGGAGGGAGGAAGAAAGGGAGGGAGGGAGGGAGGGAAAGAGGGAGGGAGGGTTGGGGGTAGAAGGAGGAAGATATTTGTTTCTTCTCACACCCACAATGATTGCTTAAAGGACTTAGTACATACGATGGCTTATAACTATGCTTTAGTATTATCTACATATATCTTCCATTGGTGATAAGTAGTACTTAACGTACAATCTAGGTGTTTTGTCTGTTTGTTTGCTATAGGCTCAGAATTTTATTTCATTTCTAATCAAATTTTAAGGATAGAAACTATCTGAAAATTATAGAAAATCTGCATGTAATGGACAATAAAGGTTTATAATCAGATACTACTCCTTATTTATTAGTTAAACAAAGCATTAGTGCTGAATCTGTGCCAAACTCTGTTCTGAGCATTTTGCACATATTAACTCACAATAATTTTGAGGCAATATTATTATTTTTATTTTTTAGGAGAGAAAACGAGCTTAGAAAGTATAATTGACTTGTATAAGGTCACACAGGTAGTAACAAAGTAGGATCTGAACCTTACCTATCATTAGTGGGTACAGTGGTTAAGAGTGAGGTCACTATTCGCAGTAGTTAATAGTGAAGGCCTTGGGACACAGCCAATCTGGATTCAAATCCAACAGTCTCTTGGTATGATTATTTAACTCTACTGTGCCTCAGTCTTCTCATCTGTGAACCATGGGTGATAATAATACTTCAAATGGATTTCATGAAGAATCAATGTGAAAAATACATGTAAAGTGTTTGGCACCTTACATGGAACACAGTGAGCGCTGGATAAATATTAGCCGTGTTATTATACGTGCCCTGAAGGAGTGCAACCTTGGCACACTGCAGAATTGGATTAGAAACTTAATCCAACCGTACATTAAAAGTAATACTTAGGGCAAATAACATGGTACACAATAGGTTTGCAATAAATTTTTGTTCTATTCCATTTCCCCCTTCCCTTGTCTATGTGTGTATATCTATTTATTCAGCTACACATAGTACTCGCTATCCAGCTGCTATGAAATAACATTTTGTATGAATTTTAATGAATAATACAGTTTAGGATGTAGATTTCAGGTTTCAAAATAAAAAAGATAGAGGTATTGGAATTTCAAAGGTAGCTACAGCTCTGTGATTAACTTGGAACGCACATACAGTATTCCTTGCACTTGCACATTATAAAAAGTGCCTTTGTGACAAGGGATTGATTTCAGAACTAATCTGAGCTCTCCATGAGATGATAAATCATTAATAATATAGCCCCAAATCTCAGCATCTGCATAGGCACAGCTGGCCTCCTTGTGTCAACAGTCTGCATATAGAAGTGACTCTGCCAAGAGACTTCACTTTAATGAAAAGTATTTATCATGGTAAATCTTAAACCTCAAGATTTTACTGACACAATTCATTTCTATTCTTAGGTACTATGATAGTAGATCACCATAGTTATGCTCATGGGTGGAATGATAAAAATGTGATATTTCCCTCATTTTGATCACTCTTCCCTAGGATGAATGATTTTTGCTCCACACACTGAGCAAAGAGGATGCCCCTGCATCCAAGGAAACCACGTCACTTATTTGTTTTGCTAAAGACTCCACAGGTGCCACTGTGTGGAAGCACAGTGAGTGCTCAAGTCAAACATAAAGAATCAGGCTTTTATTTTTTTCATCAGGAAGAGGGACAGCAAACAGACTTTAATAATACGAGCTCTTTTGAAAACAGACAAGAGATAGGAATGCTATCGCCATTTTAACAGAGATCTTTTGAACAAACAGAAGCAAAATAAAGTTTTGGTGGAAAGGTCAAGTAAGATGATCACTCAGACAGAATCGCTTAATTGTATTACATGGGTTTTGGGAAGAAATACTTAGGAAACAGGAAAGCCAGCTTATATCCCAGCGGAAAGGCGGCTGAGACTCTGTATAAATTCCTGACAGGATTCTATCCACAGATTTATAGTAACCAAGACTCTGACCTTGAAGAATTGGGGCTGAATAATACCTACTAAATGTTAGAGTGCCTTAGCAAAGGAGAAAGATGATGAAAATAATCAAAAGTGGTAAAGAATTAGAACATTTTATCTGCTTTTAAAAACATATACTTAAATTTGTTTTTTTAAATAGATCTCTCTGCCTGATGTTACCATTATTCATTTTGTTTAAGCAAATATCAAAATTCAAACCAACAAGAGGGGGAAGAAACAAATTGGGTACCTATTATTTCCCAATACTAGCTAGCCATGAGAGTGTCACTTAATTCCTACTCCAGTTCTTGGAGACAGGCGTCATTTAGGAGCAAAGAAACCAGGCTTGTTTAAGTGAACCATCTTGTTGAGGTTTTTCAGCCCTCATAGATGATAGAGTCTGGAGTCTAATACAGGCCTGTTTGACTCTTAAGTCTAATTTTCTTTCTAGGATACCAGCTATGAAAAAATGAAAAGAGCATAGGTTTGAAAACACATGTCTTGGGTAACATAGGAAATGAAACATTTAAAAAACCCACAAACAGACACTCAAGCAAAGTTAAAATGTGTGTTAAAAGAGGAAATCCTAAGAGTTCTCATCACAAGGGAAAATATTTTTGTCTTTTATCCTTTTTTCTTTTCATTGTATTGTTTCTATATGAGAATATAAATGTTAGCTGGACCTATTTCTAATAGGTCATTTCTAATATATGTAAATCAATCGGTCATGCTACGTATGGTATTACTTAAAACACATGCAGTAATGCCTGTCTATTATTTCTCAGTGACATTGGTAAAAATATGTGCTTTGATTTCTAACTCTGATAGTTTTTGCTTGTCATATTTGCTTGTCAGGAACTAGTGATGGGGTTTATAGCATAGTTTAAAACTCTGTAGGTTATATATAGGCACTTTTACCTATATAATTCCTCTGAATCATTTATAAATGAGAAAAAAAGACATGTAACAACATACAAAATTAAATTAAAAAACTTCTTTGGCTAAGCTACAAATGTCTTAATTAATAGTTGGGGCCATATGATCACATCTTCCACCAAAACACAAAAAATCCTAATTATCAAGTACTCTACATAGAAGAATGTCTGCTGTTAGAGCTACAAAGCCAATTCATTAACAGAAAAATACTAGTGCCACCTATTGAGTAAAAAAAAAAAATAAAATAAAAATAGAATGCTGGGTAATGTCCATCTTTCCAAATAACTACATGCAAAGGGCAATTTTTTTCTTTCTTGTTTACTTTCTCAGCTAGGATGTTTAGTATTAAAGAAATTTTATTAATATTGGATAAATTAGAGTCACTTAAAGAACCATACTGCTAACATGCAAGGAGTGAGGGGTAGTATGTGTATGGGAGGAAGAAGTTGATGTTCTGGAAAAAAAATCAATAGCAAACACTATTAACATTCAGTGGTTCTGATAGGGGTTTGTCTAAAATCCCAAATGTCCTATTAAACTGTGATGAGGTGACAAGGTCCACCAGCACATGAGGAAATGTACTTGGCCAACAAATGTCTAAATCTGGGTGTCTTATATGGTTCTGAGGTATGGTGTCACTGAGTTAGCAGGACACAAAAGAGGTAACAGGAGATTCACGCTTTCCCCACCAGACCCAGTCATAGCACTTTCATTTGTGTCTTAGAAGGCAGTTTGGGAGAAACCCAGGGTTTGTCTAACCTTTGGTTCCAGAAAGTGATCTGTCCACATTCTCCTTGTCATCAAATCTCTCTGGTTGTACAACCTAGAACCTCAGTTCGAGGTTTCCATTCAGAAAATAAAAATCATCAGTTGCCAATCAACAAATAAACGTATTTAAGATTTATACATTTTTATAACAAGTTTCTTGCCAGGTTGGTCAGAGCGACCAAGTCAGATTTAAATAATATCTGATTCACTTTAGTGTAGGATGTGCTCCTGAATGGCTGTCTTCAAGAAGTCTGAATAGTGATAGATGCTGAAAAAACAACCACAAACTTACATTCTTAAAGAAAGTTGGGAAAAGGTGACTCACAGAGTTTGCCATTGTCTGAATTGTGTTTCAATGACAAAGCTAAAAGAAAAAAAGTGTTTGGCTCAGAGTCTTTCTGCAAAATCCAGAAAGATACAGGACTGTTTAGGGGTTTTGTTTGATTTTTAAACAATATCGCACAGCCATTAAATCAGAATATTTACTGTTACCGTTATATTTAATGGCTGAGATTTCAAATCTTCTTGCCTCTAGATCCACACACACACAGAGGTATGGGCATGAACACAGGCATGTACCTGCCTGTGTATTTCCTCCAAGAGGAAGACTTTATGAGTTCTTTTGCGATATTAAAATGTTTGGAATTGTGCTCGTTAACTACTCCAATATGTTCTGAATTTCTGGGTTATAATTATAGAATAAACAGATTCATTTCTCATCACCAATTTTAATTAAGAATTCTAGTTATGCAATTATTTGCTAATGAATAATACCTACTCGGTACCAAAGCATACAATTATATGTTTACTCAAAAATATATTTTCCAAGGATAGTTTCCATAGGTCAATTTTTCTTTTGTGAGTCAAAACTTTCTATTAAAGTAAGAGGAAGATGTTTATCTCCTATGTTATTGAGATATATGAGGAGTCAAGTCCAAAATTGTTGGAAATAAATTACTTTCATATTAAAGTCTAATCAGTCATGATTTTAGCTCCTCATAAATATCAGGCTACTGAATTCTGTGGTTTATTTTTTTCTTTAGATCATTTGGTGATGCTACTGGATTACCCCTTCTTTTTCTAGGTTTGTGCCTGAAAAAGGGGCAGTGCAGACAATCATATGCACATATTTATTTACTATGCTTTTGAACAATTGCCCGGTCTAGGCTACTGATTCCTAAAATATGCTCTTGGTTCCCATGTTATAAGGGAACAATTGATTTGCTTGCTTTTGACTTAGTTGCCAGTATTTATGTTGAGAAGCAAAAATTAGAAATAAATGAATAAATAAGTAATCTTTGTTGGTATCAGATAAATCTGTAGCCTATAGAAGGAGTTATTTCTAGAGACACTAAACAAAGTTAACCCTTCAAGTTAAAGCACTGGAAACATGCAGGGACTGGGAAGACTATCCACAGAAATGTTTCCCAGAACAATAGCGAGTTTCAAGGGATGAGGGGACCTTCCAAATCAAATTAAAGCATTACAAAATCCAATCAAGGTGACAAGGAGATATTGCGAGGATAAAAATGTAACTCAAATGGAAGAGGGCAGACTCATTCACTCATTCATCCTTGCATACATTCATCTCACCATTTGTTATTAATAGCAGCAATCTGCTTTGTGTAAAGCACGGTGCAGAGATAAATGAGAAATACCTTGCATTTAGACAGCAACTTAAAATTTGAAAAACAGTTTTATCAGTCAGTATCCTGGCAAAGAAGAACAGATGGCACATTCGACTTGGGTAATTTGAGGAGCCTTTAATAATGGCACTATTTGTAAAGGTGTGGGTAGAGCACAGGGAAACCACAAGGGAGGGTTACCCTAGGGATTTGAGATTCCTAGGACCTAAGAAGCCAGAGAAGGGAGCAATTAGCAGAAACTGGAGACACAGAAGAGATGTGGAGAGGACCCCCTTGCAGGAACTGTGACCTTAAGCAAGGAACTAGGGTGACCTGTAGGGAGGGTGTTAAGGAAATAAATATCACAACCTGTTCTTCGTCTCATTGATCCTCTCTCTTGCTCCTAAATGACTCAACCAATGAAGGCCACGAAGGACAATAGGTCGTATGGGTACAGTCCTTAGAGGTCGGTGTCTAGGGGCACAGAATAGGGTAGAGGAGAGAGGGTATCTGACAGGGTCAAGGGGAATTCACTACTTAATATTAATTTTTATAGAATGCTATGTGGTAGGGGTACTACTTTTGCAAATCATAAAACTCAAACTAGGAGATATGTTTATCCTAACTTAGCTAAATGACAGAACAAAACTTTGAACCTATGTCTTCTGACTCCAAATCTGGTGTTTATCACACTAGATTGCTCGCTCCTTGGATTTCCTTATTGTACTGATCTTACCATATCAACTCATGTTTTATCACTTACTAGACTGAGCTTCTTGAGAGGACTAGGTATCTGTATCATTATTATTCAGTGATAGTTGCCAGGACAGGAACCCTGAAAAGGTTTGCTGAATGGAATAATGAGTGAGATGACACACAACTTACTTGGAGAACAGATGTGCAAGAGGCTAACATCCCTTGTGGCAAAATGCTATAAATGCTAATCTGGAGACTGAAGAAAAGTGCCGGGGACAGATAAGAAAAATGGTCAATGGACAAGGACTTCATGACGTGGAATCCTGTGAGCTCAGCCAAGCACAGAGACCAGTGTCAAAGGCAGTGGACTATGACAAAGTTATTGTGGGCCAAGAGGACAGCAAAGGCTGAACTTAAGCAGGCCTGGTGCGGCTGGGGCATGACTGGCATTCCTGGAGAGAAGTAGCAGGAGATGTGACTGGAGGGAAGGTGGGACCGCTGCATAGAATGTCCTTGCTGGAGTTTGAATGTTTTTCTCGAGGTGCTTAGAAGCCACAGATTATAGAGGTAAAGAGTATCATAATCTAGGCTGTGCTTTTGTGAGACAATACTCCAGCCAGAGGGAGGAACAATTTGAATGAACAGGTTTCTGAAGTAAGGATGCTGGTATGGGGGTCAGGAGAGAGATGACATCAGTGGTGATTGAATCAATATAAAAAGAGGAAAAAAAATATATATATAACTCAAACTAGGAGATATGTTTATCCTAACTTAGTTATATGAGAGAACAAAACTTTGAACCTGCATCTTCTGACTCCAAATCTGGTGTTTATCACACTATATTGCTCTATTGCAATATATATATATATATATATATATATATATATCACTATATATATGTATGTATGTGTATATATGTATGTATATATATGTATGTATATGTATATGTATATATGTATGTATGTATCTCCAGCAGAGATGGCTAGTGTCTGAATGTCAGAAAGGTAGATGTTGGCGAATTTTTCAAGTTCCTTGATCTGTTTGAATTTAAGGGATGTTGAATTATTATAAGAGACACAGATACAATGGTGGAGCAGGTTTGTGGGGGGTGGGGATGGGCAGTAATTGAGTTTGGTTTTGGTTAAGTGGAGTGAAAGTGCTGGCATGGTCTCCAGGAAGGGATGCTCAGTGTCATCTTGGAAATCGTTATTATAATTACAGTCAGTGACAGGGGAAACTTTCTATCTTCTAGAGAAACACCAAAATCTAAATGAGCCAATTACATACAAGAAAGTAAGAGCCAAATACATACATGTGGCCTAGTTTAGCTTCTATGGGGTATGATCCTCTGGAGTCTTACATGCTCAGAAACATTAAGCTAAGAAAGTTTCATCCTTCCCACTTCTGGACCATCTCCTCCAACACAGAAACCACACAGTGAAGAATGACAGAGATATTCCCATTTCTCACTTGTGTTTTACACACACAGGAAAAGTAGACCTGGCAAGTCATCATAGTTCATCTAGTATCTTCTTGATATCACCTTCAGTGATATCTTTTCAACTTGATACTTTTACAGAGAATGCTCGTGGATACTTTTAAATTTTTTGTGAAACTATCCAAAATCTTTATTTTAGAAATGCTAAGGGAACTTTGGTCTTCCTAAGTGTAGTGTAGATGACAAAAGGTGCCAACAGTTAATTTACTGAAATCTTCATCATGCTTGATAAAATCTGGCATTTTAGGCTCTGATCATCAATATTTACTGCTGAAGTCTAAGTGAACTTGGAGAAATACAGCTCAGTGACTTTTCTCAATTATCTTGGAAAATATGAGCATCGCCATTTTACTTGAGTTGAAATGTTAACATGAAATATAATAGAGAGGAGATCATCTCAGAGTAAGAAATCACATCTTGACATCCAGATGATAAAATGCTATATAGCGATAAAGATTAGATCACTTCCAATTCTCTTTACAAAACATTCTGGAAAAAATAGAATATGACTTTAGTTCTTCAAACATAGTTCTCCTTTTTATTTAGAGAAAGAAAGATTATGAAAAGTGAGTGTGGGGCCTTGAGGGTCAAATTATTTAATAATCAGGTAGGCTTTGAAGTTAGAGATCTTTCAAGACAACTTATACTGTAACAGTTAAAAGATTAGAAAAATGGCCACTTGATTTTTTCTTACAGTGCCTAGTTTCTTCATTTATGTTACAAAAGTCATTTAAAAACACCTCCTTGGTGGCGCAGCGGTTAAGCGCTACACTGTGGAGCTGTCGGCAGCTGCGACATGAGATTGACACACCGGGTCTGGGAGATTCCCACATGGCACAGCAGACCTCTCCTGCCTCACCCACTGCTCTGCTCAGCAGTGTATTTCCATCAATCTGCCTGTTCTGCTCCCCACTCTGTCTCTGGTGAACCCTCTTGCTGCCCCATGCCTCTGGCCTGTACCCCAGCTTGTATGCATAAATAAATAAATCTTTAAAAAAAAAAACAACACAGTGTGCTTCTATACTTAGGGGGGAGAGAAGCCAGAAAAAAGGGAGGGATGACTGAAAGAAAAGAAGAGGGAGAGTGAAAAAAAAAGGAAGGCAAATGAGAAATCTAATTAAATTTAATGGCACATTTCCAAGGAGAAGATAAAGTCTTTAGTAACATCTGCAGTTTCAATTTCTGAATTATAGACTTACCTTGGCAGGAACTTACTTTTTTTTCACTTTTTTGTTTTATTATTTGTCATTAATGGAAAGAGAAATAAAATAGATACAAGTGTTTGACAAGATCATGTGAACCATTTAAAAATACATAGAATGTCACAGAAAGTATGCTTAATTACAAAAGCAACCTTTGTATTAAAAACATCACTTTATTACCCTCTATAAACATTTTATGAGTCCACTTAGTTTATGGTTAAATTAAAAGGAAATGAAGGGCAGGGAAAAACTACAAAGAATTTTTCCCTCATCTTTTAAACTGACTTCATTAGAACTATAATTTAGTGCTATGTACATCTAAGCAAACCAAGGGTAGTGATGAGACAAATGTGCACTTGTATTATTCAGTCAAATGTTGAAAAAGTAGTGTTTGGCTTTTGATAAATATTTAATATGCCAGAGAGCTCTCAAGATTCCACTTTAGCAGTGAGATCTGGAGTAGTTTTCAGCAGATATTCAATTGCTGATCTGGTCTCCTGAGTACCCTCTACCACTTTCTTCCTCTGATGTTTCGTAAGTTGTAAAGAGATAGAAAAATACAACACCCTGTTGCCCAAACAGCATCCTGTGTGCACTCTATAAATGAAGTAAAGTAAGAAAAGTACTCTGAAACTGAAACAGCCCCCAGTCTGGATCAGGAAAAGATTCCCCTTGGTTTTGACAAAGTTTCTGCAAAAGTTTCTGACTCCCTATTAATGGACTTGAATTTTGATAGAAAGTCAACATTTTCATACTGCTGCACAAAATTTGGCTCTGATTTGATCAGCCCTCTCCCTTGCCTCTTAATCAACACAAGTCAATGTGAGACAAGTACATAGGATTTCACAAAGGACTGGTCTTAGGTATTCCTGAAGCTCATAGGGCATTGGGACGAGCCCTGGTTGGGATAGCCTGCTGTGGTGAACAGGTGGTTTCTGAAGTGGGAAATGGAGGGGAGGGACATTTGGATAATAAAACAGGGAAGATCACTGTGCCAAGAATTATGAAAATTATTATATCATATAAATATTATTCCCATTGTTTTAGGAAGTTAACTTCAAAGAACACAGATATTGATATTTTGGTTTCCTAACAATTCTAAGTTTCAATTTCCTCTTCTATAATGGTGAGAGAACGTTTAATGTGAGGTTATTGTTAGGAGTAAAGAAATTAAGGTTTGTGAAAATATTATGGAAGTTTTGTAGAGTAAAACTGCAAAATCTTACATGAAGGTTAGATGTTATTCTAGTTCAATGACTAGCCTGGTGGTCAGATAAGAATCACCTGGGGTGCTTTGTTAAACTGTGCTAGACCTGACTTGCCTGTAGGGTTCTTCTTTTCTCTTTCATTGAGTACCATTGCTTTAGCCATCCAGTGTTACACTGAGTCCATAAGTTCTTCAGAGTATTAAAAAGGGTAAATAAAACTACCTTCAGAAATGAGTGCTAGAAAGCAGGGACCATATTTGTATACTTGTACTTAGGCTAAATAGATACTTAACTGGATACAGTTTGAGTGATTCATAGATGATTACCAGGAAGGTGAATGTATTTCTATATAAAGGTACATCTAAAAACATTAACTAAACCTTGACTACTGTTCTGAAACAACAGAAGACTAGATAATTCTTTAACATTATTAAAATGTAAATCACTCATATCAAAATACAACATGGTTCTTAGCGGTAAATTACAAAAATGCTCTTGAGAAAAAAAGGTCATAGAGAGCAGTCCTCGATTGCTAATATTATTTACCATGACTTTGAAGGGCTAGCCAAAGTAGTCAAGAAAGTGATATATAGCCATAAATATTGGAAAGGACACAAACCTTGTAAGTTTTTAAGAAAGAGAATTTAAAATTTTACAATAATCACTAATTTCTCGCAAATATTTTTGCAACTTATGATGGACAAATATCTCATTCACAAAGGTAAATTAAACAGAGTTTACCTGTGAATAGATTTGGAAAGAAATGTACTGGATGTATATGAAGGAAACAATTAATACAATGTTCTTTAAAGGTATCCGTAACTAGATTTCAGTAAACAAAGAACCAGATTCTATTCTTATATAAACAGCCTCAGTGTGCTAAATACATACATAATTCCTAAATATTTAAATACAGTGTAATAACAATTAAATTCTTAATGCTTTTTTTTGGTGCGCATATTGAAGACTGTTTAATTTTTTTTTTCAAAATTGTAATAAACAATTAGTTTAGATAGTTCTGACAAAGAAGGTAACTTTTGCCTATTCCACTGACACTTATTTTAAAGCTAGGACATGTAACACAGGGCTACTGTGATGCAGGAGGGAGCATCTAAATCAGTGGAACAGGGGCCTCCCCGGTGGCGCAGCGGTTAAGCGCTGCGCTGTGGAGCTGTCGGCAGCGGTGACGCGAGTTCGATGCCCGGCCAGGGAGAATCCCACATGGCGCAGCAGACCTCTCCTGCCTCGCCCGCTGCTCCCCTCAGCAGTGTATTTCTGATCTGCCTGTTCTGCTCCCCACTCTGTCTCTGGTGGGCCCTCTCGCCGCCCCATGCCTCTGGCCTGTACCCCAGCTTGTATGTAAAAATAAAAAATAAACCTTAAAAAAAAAAAAAAATCAGTGGAACAGAATAGAGTACAGCGACAGATGCGCATTTTAAGATAAAAGTTAAGTTCATTTTAATATACAAATTAAAATATAAATACAGTAGCATTCCAAGCAATAGAGAAGGATAATGATTAAATACTAAGCTGAAACTATGGGCTATTCACACTGGAAAAACAAGCTGCAAACAAGCTCAAATTCACACTACCTTGCCATTAAAAATAAATTTCTGATGGATTAAAAATCTCATTTTTAAAAAGACATTATAAGGAAATGTAAGTCCACAAACCTAAAATAGTGAAGGCATTTCTAAAAATGCTACAAAGCCAAACACTTAGAGAAAAATACTGATATATTTACTGTAAAAATATAAAAAAATGTATATACAGTAAAAGAAACAATAAAACTTGAAAACACAGACTACAAACCATATGTATAAGAGCAAAAAGGCTAATATTCTTTTTTAAAAAAACAATATTATTAAAGTGTAATTCGCATACTAAAAAGCTCACTCAAGCATCCAATCCAGTGGTTTTATTGTATTGATAGCTGGCATCCATCACAATCTAATTCAAGTACTTTCTCATTACTTCAAAAAGAAACCCTGAATCCATTAGCAGTCGCTCTTCATTCCTCCTTTTTTGTCCCTAGTAACCACTGGCCTACTCTTTGTCTTCATGGATTTGCCTATTTTGGACATTTCATATAAATGAAATCACACAAAATGTGGGCTTTTGTGCTGCCTCCTTTCACTGGGCATAAAGTTCTCAAGGTTCATACACACTGTTGTATCATGTATCCTACTTCATTATTTTTATTGTTGAATAGTACTCCTTTGTATGGATATATTACATTTTGTTTATTCACTCATTTGTTGATGGACATTAGTTGTTTCCACTTTTGGGCTATTATGAGGAATACTGCTATGAACATTATATGGAAGATTTTGCACTGATACATGCTTTTATTTCTCCTGGCTATATTCTTATGAGGGTATTGCTGTAATTAGCTATGGTTAACTGCTGAACTGTTTTTCACATTGCACAATTCTTTATTCCCACCAGCAATATGTGAAAGTTCTAATTTCTCTACATCTTTACCAACACTTGTTAGTCTCTTTTATCACACCAGTTTTAGTGGGTGTGAAGTGTATCTCACTGTGACATTGCTTTGCATTTACTACTTACTAAAGATGCTGACTATCTTTTCATGTGCTCACCGACCATTTTTACATATTTTCTTTGAGAAATCACTATTCAAATTCTTTCCTCATTTCAAAACTGGGACATTTACCTTTGATTATTGACACTTAAGAGGTCTTTATATTATGGCTAAAATAATTAAATATCTTTGTGGGACATATGATTTGCAATTTTTTTTCTCATTGTGTGGGTTGTCTTTTTATTTCTTGATAGGGTCCTTTAAAGCACAAATGTTTTTATGTTTCATGGAACCCAATTTATCTATTTCATATTTTTTTGCTTATGTTTTTGGTGTCATATCCAAGAAACCACTGCCTGATTGAAGGTCACTAAGCTTTACTTCATATTTTCTTTGACTATATATTGCGATATATCCACTTTGAGTTGATTTTATAAGGTATAAAGTATAGGGACCAAGTTCATTCTTTTGCAAGTAAAAGGACTAATATTACAAATATATTAAATGTACTTCACTAAGAAAAACACAAATATGCCAATAATATAATAGACAAATGCTACTGAGCAGAAAATTCCAATTTATGAATAAAAAGTTATCACCTAATTAGTAATAACAGGGAATATTAAAACAAAGAGCTAAATACATATAATTTGGCAGTAGTTAAAAAGCATGGTAAAAATCCATATACACCATTGCTGAGGGTATAAAGGGATACATACATTCTTGTATGTGTTGGTGAGAGCAATTTGGCATTTTGTATCTGAATGTAAGATGTCCTTATCTTTTTAAGCAGAAGGTCCAATTCTGAATTAATTCTTTCTATAAAAATATGTGTATATTTAGGACTATTTATAATAACAGTGAATTTCAAACAACCCAGATATCTATTAATAGGGATATTTCAAAATGATGTGGAATACTATACAGGTATTTAAAGAGATGGGCAGAGAAATACTTTATTCATAGAGATACATCTATTACACACTCAGAGAAAGGTAAATTATAACTTCTTTTATATGGTTCCATTTTTGAAAAACAAAGCCCAAATGAGTGTGTGTGTGTGTGTATTTATAGGGGTATAAATCAAAATGTTGATGATCTCTAGGTTTTTGAAAGTCTTCTTTTTTACACCTCTCTCTCTCTCTCTCTCTCTCTCTCTCTCTCTCTCTCTCACACACACACACACACACACACACACACACACACACACACACACACACCCTATCAGAAGTTTTTCATCTTTCATTCTGGAGCATACTTTCATTAGCATGAAAAACAATCTTTTTAAAAAACATTTTCAATATGTTCCAACAATTGATGGATAGACACATAAAAACCATCTCCCCACCATCCAACAGAGAAAACTGTATAATTACTTAGTTTGTTTATTTAGTATTGGACCCAAAGTTTACTTTTATCTCCACTATTAATTTGGCTTTTTCAGGGGGGATTTTGTTCCTAGAATTACCTACAAAGTCGGGCTTCCCTGGTGGTGCAGTGGTTAAGCACTGCACTGTGGACCTGTTGGCAGCGGCAACACAAGTTCAACGCCTGACAGGGGAGATTCCCACATGGCGCAGCAGACCTCTCCTGCCTCGCCCTGCTGCTCTCCTCCTCAGTGTATTTCCATCGATCTGCCTGTTCTGCTCCCCACTCTGTCTCTCGTGAACCCTCTTGCTGCCCCATGCCTCTGGCCTGTACCCCAGCTTGCATGCATAAATAAATAAATCTTTAAAAAAAAAAGAATTATCTACAAAGTCATAGGAATTTTCTTTCTGTTATGTAAATGTAAGTTCAAAGAGTAGGAAGCCTCTTGCACAGGCATCTTTCCTTTCCTCAGGAAGTCCCTAGAAGTTGGTACAAACTGAGTTGCTGTCAGATCTTTTCTCTTTTTCTATAGGAACTGTGACAAACATGAAAGTTTACAAAGCTGACCAAAAATGAATTGTTATTGATATTATGACATAACAACTATAGTCAATATCATCAGTTCAAATAAGCAAATGTGTATCTTTATATTTACTTTAAATAGCAAAATTATATCCTCATGGCCCATGAAAAATACAAAAATATTTTAATTAATTACAGAAAGGGTCCTGAAGTACTATACAATGAATGCATAACCTATAAAATGTGATTACACCATGCTATAAATTAAAGTTACCTAAAGCTAATGGGTTTAGTGGGAAAAAAACATTAAACAGTTGATCAACAATATGATCACCTGCTTTAGAATTTATAAATTCTTTTGGAGGGCTATTTCAATAGAGAATGTCTTTTTTGAAAAAAATAGCACATGGAAATCGGTACATGTTTTTACTGTTAATAATAAATTCATAGAGTTATGTTTAAAATCTGTCTCCTTTCATTTAAAGACATATACATTTTGCCTATAATCATTTTTTTAATTGACAAATATTCTACTATAAGAGGGTATTTTCTTTTCTCCTCCAAATATTTCCCTTCGTTTTCTGTTGCATTGGTGCTGAATAGAAGAGGGTAATTTAAGCTACATGTCTAGGCATGGCTTGGAGGGATAACCACTATTCTCTGTTGCTGGTAGCTGATGTTTCTAGGATTCAGTTAGCAGATCTGTTAATTAAAAGAGTGCCAGATATTATTAGGTCTTTTTGGAGGTAATTTGGTGCAGTGAAAGGAGCACTGCAGAGATACCACTAAAGCTGAATTTATATCTCAATTCTATTCCTTGGTATCTGCTTACCTTGGAAAAAATGACTTTAATGGGATGAACTTTAATTTCCTCATTTGTAAAAAAGGGATAATGTCAAAGGGTTGTAAGGACTTAAATGAGATAGCACTGGCAAAGCACTTAGCATGTAGCTTGGCATATGCAATAATATTAGGTGTCTTCCTTTTTATCTAAGTCCTGTGATTAAATGGACATAAGTTTCTGAGATGAAATAAAGGTACTGACTGAACAGGGCTGCATGAAAGGAGCTTTAAGGGATAGCTCAGGCTTGCCCTTCTCATCTTCACTGGGTTGGGTACAGACTAGATGTTCAGTAATGTTATGGTTAATCGGGCTAGAAAAGCAATTTAGGGATTACTCTTTTTTTTTCATGTTCTATTTTCTTTGTGTCTGATTTTGCTACCATAGTCATTTTTAAAATTTAAGTTTATTGAGTGAAACAATGGAGAATATTGCAGCTAGGTGGTTGGCTGTGACAGGGCCTGGAAAGACATACCATAGGGATCTAGTTATTCTCCATTTCACGGGTGGCAAGTGAGTATATTACAGCAAGCCAACTCAGATAGATCATGGCTGCATGGGATGCTACACAGATAAAGATGCTGTGGCTGCAGAAGGACTCATGGGGGAAAGAGTACGATGATTGATTGGTTATGACTGCCCTGGGCACAGCAAGGGGGACCAGATGGTGTGTGCCATGTCTTTTTATTCCATATGCTATGTGGATCAGTTTCACCAGAAGAAAAAAATGGAGAAAAGAAAAAGTGGAGAAAGGAAACAGGTGATTTCCAGACAGGAAGAGAATAATCAAGTTTATGAATGTTTCTCATTTAGTAGATTCACATTTTTAGGTACCATCTATATCAAACATTTTTTCATTTACCTCTTGAGATGTTTTCCTTCATAAGAAGATTTTAGTAGCCATGACTTGAAGAAGTCTTAAGAGAGCTTTATTTTTATTGCTAAAGGTTTGCAGCAGCAGAAAAAAGCATTTATAAAATTTTGTTCTTGCCTTTGGAGAGTTTGATCACTTTGCGTGTTAAATAATACCTAGGCTTACACTGCCCTTGTTTTCTCATTTTCTCATCTCTTACATTGGTTTCATAAACATAGAGGCAGAACATCTAAAATAACTTGCATTTAAATGTTTATTGACCATTGCCACTTCACCATGAGCACTGTTCAAATATTAAATTGAACAGATTATGCAAAAAACATATAATCTCAAAAGGATCTCACTAATCCCATATTTTAATAATGGGAAATAGCAATTTTGAGGATAAATGAAAAAGTGCACGTAGTTTCAACAGGCGTGTGAAGATCAAGTGATTTCTAGTACAGTAGACTCAAAATTGAACTGATTCTAAAGATCAACTATGGTTAAGTCACTTACGTTATTGATGAAAAACTGAAACCCAAGGAAGTTAATAATCCTTTGTCCTAGCAAGATAGGTAAGCACAATGTTGAAATGCAATTCTAGTTTCTTGACAATCAGTCATAGCATTTTTCACCAAATGTTATTGCCCCCGAAAAATAGCTGTTTTAGAAATGAGATGATAAATATTTGTATTGATGTTTCTAGGAAGCTTCTCTATTGAGATAGAAAAATGACAAAGTATAGTTAGTAATAGACATAAAATTAGATTAGTTGGAATTAATCTCTAATCAGCAGAGCCTCTTAATATAGGAAGAGAGATTCTGAGGGAGACTAAAGGAGACAGAAAAACAAGCAATGAGCTAAGAAGGTTTTGGAGTCTGAATTTTAACAAAAATAGTTAATGGCATTTTTAGATGAAAATAATTGGAAGTTAAAAGTGAAAATAGGGCCTCCCTGGTGGCACAGTGGTTAAGGTGCTGCGCTGTGGACCTGTTGGCAGCAGCAACATGAGTTCGACGGCTGGCCAGGGAGATTCCCACATGGCGCCGCAGACCTCTCCTGCCTCGGCCGCTGCTCCCCTCAGCAATGTAGTTCCATTGATCTGCCTGCTCTGCTCCCCACTCTGCCTCTGGTGAACCCTCTCACCGCCCCCACGCCTCTGGCCTGTACCCCAGCTTGTAGGCATAAATAAATAAATCTTTAAAAAAAAAAGTGAAAATAGAATCATCCTAGGAACCCAATGAATTTGAGTCAATAATCAACCAATAGGAAAAACTGCCATGACCTCTGTCAGTGGAAGAGCAGAAGAGGCAAGAGGTAAACTAGGGGAACCACAGTGTGGGCATGTGGGAGTCCTGGGAAATTCTTATGGGGAATTCAGAGAGGAAAGCAGAACAGAACTTGCTTTTTTTTTTTTTTTAAGATTTATTTATTTATACATACAAACTGGGGTACAGGCCAGAGGCGCGGGGCGGCGAGAGGGTTCACCAGAGACAGAGTGGGAAGCAGAACAGGCAGATCAGAAATACACTGAGGGGAGCAGCGGGCAAGGCAGGAGAGGTCTGCGGCGCCATGTGGGAATCTCCCCATCCGGGCGTTGCACTTTCATCGCAAGCTGCCGACAGCTCCACAGCGCAGCGCTCAACCGCTGCACCACCAGGGAGGCCCTCTTTTTTTTTTTAAAGGAGAGTACATTATCTGCTACCCCTCAGAAAGGTTACCAGAGTGCGCCCATGGACAGAGATGGCCTTCCTGGGCTTCTCTGCTCTGACTCGGAGGAGGAGACACAGTGGGTTCTCCATCCCGATGCCTTGGCGTCAGACAGTTCACAGATCTGCACTTCCTGTGCTGTCCTTGCACACAGGAAATGCAGCTGACACACCTAGTTTGTTCATGAAAACCTACGCGAGTGAGAGGAACAGTAATCACATTCTTTTCTGCATTTGATAATTTGATGATTTTACAAGAAATTTTTGGATACCCATGAAGTGTCAAACATATCATCACATAAGTAAGCTGGGCAGGACTTATAAGATGATGATGACTTTGACAAGAATCATCACCATAATAGCAGCATTCATTTTTCTGAGACCCTACTGTGTTAAGTACCTATTTAGGTGCTTTACAAATGGCAGTATTTATGACAAATCTCTGGGATGAGCATTTTGATCACCAGTATTGTGTGTATATCCCTGGAATGTGCAGCCAGTCCCAAGTGCACTGGTTCAAATGCCAGGTCTATCACCACCTGTGTGACTTAGGAAAAAAACAAGTGAAGGCTTGGGATATCAGTTTCTTATGTCTATACAAAGGGAGTATTAATTCCTATATTGTAGGATTGTTGGTGAAGTCCCTTTCCTGGTATTTGGCCTTTGAGAAGCTGCAGGGCAGATGTGAGATCCTTACCACCGCCTTCAGCCTTTCTCTTCATCCTGGAAGCAAGAGAAGTCACTGGGACATTTTGCCAAGTTTTCTCACCAACAAGAAACCTTCTCCCTCCCACCTCTACTTGTAAAAAGTGTTGAGAGTTGCAATCCCTGAGAGCAACATCTAATGCATGTTGTTCAGGCTAAGAGGAACCCCAGGAAGCCTCTCTTGTATCTTGAACTTAGAAAGAGGCCTGGTTGTGCAGGAGAGTTTTAGAATTTCAGCCATGAGGCTACTTTGACTCTGGCAGTGGATGGAAATTGAAGAATTCTGAATCATCACTTCGGATAGATAATATAACCTCGTGGATTTGGCGGCTGGGTCGTCTAAAGAAACTCTGGATTGAAAACAAGTTATTTTTTAAAGATTTATTTATTTATGCATACAAACTGGGGTACAGACCAGAGGCGTGGGGCGGCGAGAGGGTTCACCAGAGACAGAGTGGGGAGCAGAACAGGCAGATCTACTGAAATACACTGCTGAGCAGAGCAGCGGGCGAGGCAGGAGAGGTCTGCTGCGCCGTGTGGGAATCTCCCTGGCCAGGAGTTGAACTCGGTCCCCGCTGCTGACAGCTCCACAGCGCGCAGCGCGCAACTGCTGCGCCACTGGGGAGGTCCTAAAAACAAGTTTTTAGGTCCTTGATTCAAGACTAGGAAAAGTGAAGTTCAGATCTCCCTCTTAACCCAATATCAATTAATGTCAATTAATGTCAAGAAAGCATAATGGCAGTGAATAAAGAGAAGGCTTTTCTTATACTAAGGAAAAATATATTTCCGAACGGCTAAGGGAGAGAATAAAGCAATGTAGACAGGCCTGCAGATCTGCCAATATGTACACAGTCCGTCCTGCAATAATTGTACACGTGCACTAAAACAACCAGTGACCTGGGCATAACAATACATTACTGTGACCTATGCTTACTGGATATACTAATGGTTTACTGGTTACAAAAATGTCAGCTTAGTTTATCACAGATCAATAACTCATTACATTCTCCAGAATATATAAAACCCAGTATGAATCAACTTGCTGTCATATCCAGCCATTCAAATCCCATACCAAGATGGACCTTCAGTCACGTGACCCTTCATTTTTCTTTCCTACACTAGCTTTGGGAATTAAAATATATTTTATATTTTGTGAGAGAGGAAATAATAAATGCAATGTTGCTGTTTCATTCCAAAGTTTTGATTGTTGTAGGGAAGGCATCAAGGAAGATAAAAATTAAAACCTCCACTTAGTAAGACCTATACATTTATGTATGTACACGTGCAGGGACAGGCATCCACAGCTCCTCCCTCTTTATTAGTTAAAATTTACTGGGGCTTCCATGATTGAAATTAGCAAATCTCTTCCCATTGATTTTAGCTGAGACCACACTGGTACTTTGCAAGGGAACGAAGATGCCCAAACTTTCTTTACCTTGTTTACCCCTGTAACCTATCAGGGCCTGAAATACAGCTTCATTGAAGGGAACATCAGGTACAGGCTATGCTAGCCAGAGTCTTAAAGGCAGTTGAGGACAGGGACATGTTACCTCTTTTTTTCCCCTCTGCACTAAAAAGGCAAAATGTGGTTTTGGCGTTGATATCAGAAAGCAGCTTGAGTCCACAAAGTTTGATTTACATTTGGACACAGATGAAGAACTTCATTAAGTGTGCCCAGCACACAAGCCTTGACCACCTAGTGGCTAGACAATCTGCTCGTCTATGTAACTTAGGTTTTAAGCCCTGGGGGTATATGCCAGGGAGAGTTGTCCTTCAGAGAATACATCATCTCCATCAATACTAACTTTTAATTTTTGCCCGAGGCAATGCCATGCTCAAAAGTCTATCATGTTAGGGTTTCTGGATCCGTGTTACCAGCGTATTACAACTATCTCAATAATTGTAACATGTCCTCTAATTACACACAGATGTATTTTAATTACCAACTTTCTCCAACATGACTTTTCATTTTTGTCAGTTTCATATAAAAAAGATTCTGATTTGAGACAAGCAGCCGCATTCCTCCTACTGCAAAAAAATAACTTGCAGTTGACTGGCCACAGAGACACATGCGTTGATCTTTTCACAGCTGAGTTGTTTATGTTCATATGAGTCTATGAAAAATATCACCATTTGTATCAGGTGAGTGAATACACAGGCCTGTAAACTTCAGCATGGGACTGCTGGCTGCAGGCAGGGGCCTGGGGTTCATCCAAGCACTCCCTGACTTGGTGGGAGAGGGGCATGTGAGGGGCACAGGGCACTGGTTTTCACCTTGGAAGCCTATTTATTTTTCAAGTATGAAAAATAAGTTGTTTTTTTAAATTTAAGTTTTGATGGATTGGAGGCAGAGAATCTCAAATTATTAAAGTGGGGTCTTTAGACCCTGAGGTGTCCATGGACCAACCTGAAGTAGACCATGGACTCTCTGATATTAAATACAAAATTTTGGGCACACAGACTTTGTTTTGTAGAAAACATCCACAACTATTCAGATTCTTGTGAGCTGCCATCATGTATAACTCTAGTGTACTCGACCAATGTTTGTCAGCTGTGAGCCCACATCAGCATCACCTGGAGGGCTTGTTAAAACAGTGGCTCTTTCCCCCCAATGTTTTATTAAGAATAATTGACATGGAACACTGTATAGTTTATGGTCATTACAGCATGATGACTTGACTTAAATATATTCTGAAACAATCACCACAGTCAGTGTCGTTAATATCTATCACCTCACATAGAAGCAACAAAGAAAGAAGAGGGGATGTTTCCTTGTGCTGAGAACATCAATCTGATCTCTCTCTTTTTTTCTTCGTATATAAGTGAGATAATACATCAGTGAGGTCAAAGGTGAGCGCTTCTTGTTTGCTGTCCAACATATCTCCAACTTAACATAGTACCCGCAAGGTCCACCCATGTTGTTGCACATGGAGGGTTTTCTTTTTATGGTTCAATAATATTTCATTTTATATATATCATAACTTTACGCAGTCATCCAGCAATAGATACTTACGCTGTTTCCAGGTCTTCGGCTATTAAAAATTATCCTGTTATGAACAGGGCAGTGCAGATATATCTTCTATACAGAAAATAATGATTCCTGAAACTTACCCCAAGAATTTTTGATTTAGTAGTACTGTGGGGCCTAAGAATTTGCATATATAACAAGTTCCCAGGGGACCCTGATGCAGCTGGGCTGGGACGACACTTTGAGAACAACTGCTCTAAACTAAAGCAAAGTTTCCAAATCTAGCACATTGGAATTGCTTGGGGAACATTTAAAAAATACCAGCTCTCCAGTCCTTATGGAAAAAAGTATGGTGGTTTTTCAAAGATTAAAAATAGATATGCCATAGATCCAGCAAGTCCATTCCTAAATATCTACCCAAAGAATACAAAACCACTAGTTCCAAGGGAAACATGCACCCCATGTTCACTGTAGCACTAAATGTCCAAATAGCCAACCTATGGAAACAACCTAAATACCCAAATACAGATGTGTGGATCAGGAAGATGTGACATATATACACAATGGAATACTACTCACCTATCAGGAAAGATAAACTCTGGTCATTTGTGGCAAGGACAGAGCTGAAAGGGATTATACTAAACGAAATAAATCAGAAGGAGAAAGACAAATACCTGATGGTGTCACTTACATGTGAAATACAGAAAAATAAAACAAAAGCTCAGAGAAAGCCAAACTAAGAACTAACCCTGTAGGTTCTTAGATTATAAAACTGAGGATACCTGTGGGGGAGGGGAGAGAACCCAGCAGGGAGAGGACATATTGAACTATGGTGGAGGATTATGGGTGTTTTGGTGGTGGGCATGGTGTGGTAACACCACCTTCTGGGGAGATATTATTCTAAAACACAAACAACAATGTAAACCAATGCTACCTCAATCAGAAACATAAATAAATAAAAAAATACCAGCTTTCAGTCTATGCTCCCAGAAATTCTATAATAATTGATCTGGTGTGCCCAGATATTCAATTTTTTTTTCCCAAAATTCTCCAGGTGATTCTAATAATGTGCAGGCAGGTTTGAAAATCATTGTCATAGGGGAGCAGGAGGGTTCCTGGTGTTAGTGGTGCAGGAGTGAACTGGAACAGAAGACTCTTTTTGCTTTTAAGGATTTAGCCATCTGAGTTTTTCTGCCACCTTAAGTGATGAATACTCGTATTTGTTTGCTAGGGTTGTTGTAACAAAGTCCCACACAGGAGGGGTGGCTTAGACAGTAGTAGCCTGTTGTCTCACAGTTCTGGAAGCCAGAAATTCAAAATCTAAGTGTCAAGAAGGTGGGTTCCCTCTGACGGTGAGGGGAGGATCTGTTCCAGGTCTCACTCTGGCTTGTAGATAGTAACCTTCTCACTCTTCCTCTTCAGATCTCTGTGCCCAAATTTCTCTTTTTAGTAAGGACATCAGTTATGTTGGACTAGGGCCCATCCTTATGACATTATTTTAATTCGATTACCTCTGCCAAGATTCTATCTCCAATTAAGCTCACATTCTAAGGTACAGGAGATTAGGACTCGAGCATATGGATTTTGGGGAAACACAATTCCACACATAACACTAATACTGCTCTATCTATAACTTTAAGTGGCAATGGGAAAGGATACTCAACAACTTTTTGCAGTTTTCCCATTCAAAGCAAAGCTTTTGTAATTGTAGAAAATCAATCTTTTGTAAACATTGAATTGTCAGCCTGTGATTGCAGACTCCAAACTTTTCGTGCAATGTTTTTGAGGCTGCTAGATACCAGAATGAGGTCTCAGGGTCATTGCTATACCACTAGAAAATAGATGTCATTGGTATGCATTGCAACAGGCTCATCCAAGTGACACCATGGGTCACATCTGCAAACAGACTCCAAGAAAATTTGAACAACCTTTCCAATTCAGCTGGCCAAGATTTTTCTGACAGGTTCACATGACTGTGCTTTGCTCTGAGAATTAGGGAATCAGGTATAATGAATGTAACGTGACAATATTTAAGGTATTGGACAACCTCGTTTTCAGTTTCACTCTGTGCTGAAGTTTGCAGTGTGCTTAGGGATTAAGCTGAGCAAATTGTGTAATCAGCAAGTGGACCTTGGCGAGCTCATGACCAGGGTGGCAGAACAGTTGTTGACATGGAAGATGAGGAAAAGCCAAGATGCTAAGTGGGTGGACATTCAGCATTTTATGTCCGCAGAAGGTAGAATATAACTCTGAGAAATAAATAATACTTTCAACAATGAGCAGAATTAAGGTAAGGTAGGGGGCTACATCTAGAACACCACCAGAGACTTAGAAAAAGGCTAAAAACTGATTGGAAATCTAGATAACTCATGAACTAAGATAAAAATTGCCAGTAAACTTTCTGAAGAGGTTTGGCTACTAAGTACAGCTAGCTCTTAAATTCTTCACTGTGTTTCAGCCACTCTGAACACTTCCTTTTTCTTAAACATCTCAAGCTCTTTCCCAGCTTTAGGGTCTTTGCTTTTGTCCCTTCTGTTAGGAATGCTTTCCCTCTGCATTGCACAATCCTTGTCATTCTGTGGGTTTCGTTGCATGTGTCACCTCTTGAGTGAAGCTTTCTTGTCTGAATCCATCTAAGAACATTCCTTCTCACATTTTTCTTTTACAAGAGTGTCACATTTTATACATTTTCCATTTATTTACTAACTTTTCTACTGGCGTGTCAGTTCTATGACCAGTACCTCTGGCCAGTATGGAAGACCGATTTTTTTTTTTTAAAGATTTATTTATACATACAAGCTGGGGTACAGGCCAGAGGTGTGGGGTGGCGAGAGGGTTCACCAGAAACAGAGTGGGGAGCAGAACAGGCAGATCAGAAATACACTGCTGAGTGGAGAGCAGCGGGCAAGGCAGGAGAGGTCTGCCATGCCATGTGGGATTCTCCCCGGCTGGGCTTTGAACTCGCATTGCGCGCTGCCGACAGCTCCACAGCACAGCGCTCAATCGCTGTGCCACCAGGGAGACCCAGAAGACCGATTTTTTAAAATGAAAGAACAGACCAGGCTAATAAAGGTTTGATGAAGTCAGACAACTGTCAAGTGTTATCTGGAACAGAGACATCTTTCTCATGATACCTCAGACGTGGCTAATACTTTTCATCAAGTACTTACTATGAGGTTGGACTTACCTGAGAACTTTATAATCTCGAATATTTAAATAATCCTACAAGCTAGATGCCATTTTAGCTATTTTCCAGAAGAGAAGATTACAAACTTGTCTAAGACAACAGGCCTATGGTTCAAACTTAGGATGGTGTGGCTCACGTCATTCTCATTTTATCATGACAGTAGATTGCCCTCAAGTCACTGCATTGCTCTGGGTGTATAGACTGAAGCAGTCGGTGACAGTGGCAAGGACGGAAGTGCTTACCCTTCCTGCCACCTTCAGTAACTATATATATAGACAAGAAAGAGCATGTTTCAGCTTCCCTTTGTTCCAGGCACCCTGAGGTGCAGTGATCACGACGATGGGCTACATGGGACTTTGGATACCCTCCTGGAGCTCTAACCTTTAAAAATGACCGTTTCAAAGGGAATCGCAGTAACTTCTACAATGGGAAAACTTAGCGGACACCACTTTAACCAGGTGTTCAAAGTTAATATCATCAGTAGAAAGACATACAGAGATCAAGTGCCTTCAGCTGTGAAGCTCTGCCGTGGGCTCAATCTCGGGTCTTTGGGATTCTTCAGGGGAAAAAAATGTATATCCCCATTTCAATCATGAGACAATATAGTAACTCTAAATTGAGGCACATTCTAACAAATAACTAGCCAGCACTCGCAAAAGTATTATATGGCGATGAGGAACAGCCCCAGACTAGAGGAGATATAACGAAATGCAAGGTAGGTCCCTGGATTGAAACCTGAACTAGACAAGGACAGAGTCAATCCAAAGGCTCTAGCCTTTCACAATTGGCGAAGTTCAAATACAGACTATAGATTAGTTCATAGAATTGCATCAGTGTCAATTTCCTGGTTTAGAGAATTGTTCTATGATGATTGTAGGGTAAATGAGGTAATCAGGTTTTTCCACCCTCCCATCAATGATAGATCCCGTGGTCCTACACGCATGACTGATGGCGGGCACCTGAATTAGAGTGTGGGTGTCTGTGAGTGGGCACACCTGGGCCTGGAGAGACCGTGCATATAAGGGTGGCATCACGGAGGACGCGCTCCTGAGAGGATAGAGAATAGAATGTGGCTGGGTGCAGTAGAGAGACCACGAGAGGATGCCAGGGAGCCCAGAGAGAGGGAAGATTCACCAGGGGCTGGGAGGCCTGCAGCCCTCTGATCCCCTGACCCTCCCCCCCCCACCTGCCCTGTACCTCGTTGCCGCTCCACAAATAATGCAGTAAGATAACTAAAAGCCTGAAAACGCTACTGAGTGCTCCAGGGCTCCTCCTTTTCCCGTCTGCCCGGATCATAGAGAACCTGCTCTGTGCCTTCTTGCTGGCGCTACAATGATGCAAATGTTAACAGGAGGAGGGAAGTTGGGTGAAGGATATAATTGAACATAAAGTATGCATTTTTGTAACTTCTAATGTTTAAAATTACAACAAAATAAGGTGTTAAATAGCATGCTTTGTACAAAAAAGGATGCTCCTATTTCTAAAAAACTAAAATTAGAGCCGAGAAGAGGGAGCTGAGAACCCTTTGTGTGCAGGTTGGGAACTCTGAGTTTGGTGCCCCTGGGAGGCCGGCTGCAGTGCCCACGCCTGTTTCATGGCTGCGGAAGCCACAAGGTGGTAATGTGTTGCTTTATTGTGGCTCCTAGAGAAGGAATCAAGGAAAAATATAAGCACACTACAAGATAGCTCTACACACATGAATGGAAACAGTCAGGGTTTGATTTTACCTGCATTCTTAGGAAAACAAGGCGTTCCTAATGGTGGACCTAGATAAAGTCAGAAACCAAGAAAGAGAGTGGACGCTAATTTTCTATGCCGTAAATATAATGTTCCTTAAGATTTGTGCTGTTTCCTCTTTTCTCCATCATGATGAAAGAATCATTCAAATGCTACCCTGTCCCTATCTTTATCATACATACCACGCCTGAAACAGACCAGGAAAAAGTTCAGAATAATTTAATCACGAGCCAGCCTCTAGGAACAATGACTTCTCAAAGCCACAAAGAAAAATTACCTGGGTTCTGAGGCTTCCGAGCTTTGTCGTCATTTCCCACTGAAACTGGCCTGGCTCTTCAGAGGTAGAAAAAGCGCCAGGCCTGCAGATGGGCTGCACAGGGTGTGACTGATGGAAGGAGCGGGTGCCTCTGTCTATATCACCCCACTTATTAGTGGAATGGGGATGTCTGGCCAGGAGGGGCTTCTTAACAGAAGACCCAGCTGCCCAGTCGGCAGGTTTCAGGGAAACACTTTGCTCTAAATCCCTGCTTTCCCGCCCCAAAACAAATCTCCTGCTGCCCAGGAAACCCCTGAGGAGCTGTGAATAGGAAAGATGATGATGAGCAAATCCATGCGTATAAGAAAAAAAGCTGTTTGCCCAGCAAGTCCGTTTCATCAGACCATTGTGGGAGCGGATGCTCTGAGGAGGGGTGTGCCAAGGAGAAGTCGGGGTTTGCTATGTATTAACGAACCTGCTCTCTTCTCAAATCAGTTGGCAAGGTGGCTGCAGGTGAAAATTAGGTTTCTTAGAGGCCAGCCTCTCCTTTGATAGAGACATGAGGTTGACGGGCAAGGCATGAAAGGCTCTGAGGAAAGAGGGGCACTTTGTCCTTTTTTTTTTTTTAAAGACTTCTTTATGCATACAAGAGCTGGGGTATAGGCCAGAGGTGTGGGGAGGTGAGGGGATTCACCAGAGACAGAGTGGGGAGCAGAACAGGTAGACTGAAATACACTGCTGAGGGGAGCAGTGGGTGAGACAGGAGAGGTCTGCTGCGCCATGTGGGATCCAACTGTGCTGTGGAGAGCTTCATAGTGCTGAGACTTAACTCCTTGTGTCACCAGGGAGGACCCCTTTTGTCCTTTTATCTAACACCTGGGGCAAACCCTTACACCATGATTAGAGGAAAGATACCAGCAGAAAGCACTCCAGGGCTGTGCTAATTTTCTAATACTCTTCCCTACCCTCTGCCTGAATTAGAAGCTGGCTTGACAAGGCCAGAATTCTTGCCCTCAGATATAATCAATTGGCTACTATGACAAAACTTTCTGGGATGCGCCACCAAATTGGTATACGTTTATATGAGCTCATTCATGAAGGAACCAAACCAATTTTTACTATGCAATTCAGTTACATGCTGTCTCTTGCCTTCTAATAGCAATTTTTAGGGTGTCTGTCTTTTCTGAACAGGTCACCAGAACCTAGTGATATTCCAATAATTCACATAAAAATGAAACCCAAAGGGTGACTAAATTATAAGAGTAAATATAAAAAATCTGAACACAAGTGCACTTGTTGGGCAAGATGGGTGTGGGCAGTGATCACTGATAGGCACTGCGGGGTGAGATCCCCGCTACCTCTGGCCACCTTCTTCCAGACTCTCCTTTTCCTGGGTGGGCCTTTGAGAAATATTAAATAACTAGACTTGTTATGATTCAAAATGGCTTACACATCACTCAAAATCGGTTCATACGGTCTTTGCCAACTTGCACAGTGAGCCAACACTCATTTCTTCTGCCTCCTCAGACCTTATTTTTTTTTTTAAGTTCTTTCATCCAACAAACATGCATGTGAGAAATTGGCATAACTGAAATGAATTGTTACATGTGGGTAGAATGTCTCACCAGCAATATTAACAAGAGTGTGAACTGTCACAAGACGTAAGGACGTCAACAAATATTTTGTCAATCCCTCATCTTTCAGTGAGGAAACTGAAGCACAGTTTGGTGAGGGGGGTCAGATTATACTATTAAAGTGGTAACTTAAAACTAGGAAACAAGTCCTCTCTCAGAGAGTCCACTAAATAACACTGCCTTGTATCGGTTCCTCTCTCATCCAGATCAGTGTAAACCAGAGTCGCAAGGCTGGAAAGTGAAGATTTAACTTACTCATCATCCGATATTGTCATTCTCTCTCCAAAACCCTTACCAGGTCTTCACCTAGCTATGCTTTTATATCCCTTTTGATAAGGAATGTATTATCTCCATGACTTTAATAAATAATTGTGGAATAAATGAATACATAGTAATTTTAATCTAGGCTTTTTTTTTTTTTACTGGAAGAAGAATCATCTTTAGACTGAACATTCATGCTAGCTTCAGTAATTCTTAGGTTTATCTTGTTTTTCAGTCTATTTACTACCTGGAGTCTCTCTTCCAAACCTGCCTCTCGAATGTGGTCCAAGAGCTCATTGCTACAGCTAAAGATAAATCTGCCATTGGAGCACTTTAAGAAACTTCAGAAGGTTGGAACTTAGTTAAATGACCCTGTTAAGTTATCTAAATGGTTAAAGCTTTTTATTCCAATTCACTTTTACTTGGGAACTATTGCAAAAGACTTTATGACCTCCTGTCCTGGGACAAGGTAGATTATGAATGACTTGAAATTCTCTAAATAATACATCTTACCACTGTATAGGACTATATTATCCACTTCTAACTGGGCAGTACTTGAAAGTAAATATCCACATTTTCATTTAAGTAAATAAGTAAATATATAATATTCAATATTTTCATTTCTATAGGTCTTTGTAAATCTATACCCATCTGCTCTCCAGTGGACTCTGCCAACTATCACACTCCTCCACTGGTCCATTTCTTAGGACTTACTTCATTGAATCAGGTTGTGTTTTCTCTGCAGTTCCGCATTCTCTCAAAGGTGTTGAGCAGAGTCCAAAGGACACGCAAAACCAAAGCAGAAACTTGGCATATATTTCTGGGGTCAGTTTTACCTGCAGGTTGTATTAGACTCTTGATATAGTAACCCCACATCTTGTGGGCCCCACGGGTTGCCAGGATCCTTGGTCACTTTTCCTTCCATAATTGTTTTGGTTTAATGCTAGGGGTTGTGGGACTTCCCTCCACTTCTGGACTTAAAAAGGCCACCTCATCTATGGGGTATGTGACTGGCTCCATGGCTTCTTCAGGTGCTATGTGGTCCAGTCCCGAATGCAGGGGTTACTTGTCTGTCAGGCAAGTTTTGAAAAATATGGAAGGGAACCAGCAAATATATTCCCCTATCTCCTCTTTCATCCCTTCCAATGGACATTCAGCAATATAGTAGCCCCAATAAGACTCTAGAGACTTTCTGTTCCCCAATATTCACTCTCTTCTCTGCCTCATCCCCTTCCCCCTTGCCTCCTAATGCTAACCAATGAAGCATTAATATGAAAGCAATTGCCTCAGGCCCTATTTTCTGGGGTTCTGGGAAAACTTACTGAATGGTATTGCACAGAAACTTCACGAATTTTATGATAAAACATGACTTTCCAAAGACAGTGAATACTTGCAATACTTCATAATATACAACCAGACTCCTAAGAAAGACAGCTTTATTCTCCTCTATTCATCAGTGGAAACGTTTAAGTCTAACTAGAATAAGATTGGAGTTTTTCACTATATTATTTAATCTTGAATTTTAGTTCACTCTTTCTTCCTTCTTGTGAAACAATACTTATCTTACTTTCTTTATCACCAGTTTTTATAGTTTATAGTAAATTTACTCTTGTCTCTGATATTTGGCACTGAGTCTGGCATAAGGAATCCATCCAATGAACATTTTACAAGTCATAGAGAGCTATGGTGACCACACCTGAGGGGAGAAATCCAAGACTGTCAAAAAATTAACAAGGATGTAAAACAATGGTAATTCATTTACAGAATTAAAAAAGATTTAGCTAGTTCCTGTCATTTAAAAAAATCGCCTTATGAATGAATGAATGAAGGAAGGAAGGAATGGATGAATGGACTAATTTTCAGTTCGCTATGATAATTATTAGATTGAATAACTGAAACTGATTATAGTTGTGATAAATCTGCCAATATAAATTTTTAAATGGAATTCCCAAAGTAAAATATCTTATGATTTGCTAAATATTTAACTTTCAACTATAACTGGATAACTGCTGGTACAGTAAACTCAGACAAGCTACAGTCATTTATTCAGTCAACAAATAATTATCAAGTCCCTGACATTTGATAGGCATTTATTATGGACTCTAGGAAACTGAGTAGTGAACTAAACAGTCAAAAAGTCCTGATTTCAAGGAACTTACATCTGTCATGTCTCTGTGCTTCAATATTAATTATAAAATGGGTGTCGCTCCTATCTTAAATATTTAAAATATTTATGCATATGAGAACTGGGGTGTAGGCCAGAGGTGTGGGGTGGTGAGAGGATTCACCAGAGACAGAGTAGGGAGCAGAACAGGTGGATCTACTGACATGCACTGCTGAGGGGAGCAGTGGGAGAGACAGGAGAGGTCTGCTGCTCCATGTGGGAAGCTCCCTGGCCAGGAATAGAACTCCCCGGTGGCTGCAGATAGCTTCATAGTGCTGAGACTTAACCCCTTGCACCACCAGGGAGGCCTGCAAACATTTTTAAAGAAAAAAAAAATGATGCTATATGATTGGTCACAAACACATACACATTCAAAAAATATTTTTGGTAGCTTTTTAAAAGTAAAAAGTTTTAAAGATAGTACCAAATGTATAGTAAACATTCAATAAATGTTACCAGTTGTTTTATTATTTATTATTATTATTATTGGGATGGAAATATTCCATAAAACTCAGAGACCACATGATGATGATGACACAAGCATGACTACCTTTTTCGTGCAGGCATTTTGTGACTGCAGGAAGGAACAGGCATCTTTGAGGAGATGGGAATGGGGCCTTTAATAATCTTCTTTCTGCTAAAACTGTTTAGGTGTGAAGATCATTGAGTCTGTCACCCTGAAGATGATTCCATAACAATTACTACACTATAAATCCATCCTTTAAAAAAAAAATCCTGTTCCTTTACACATTGTTTTTAACACCATTTGGATTTTATTAGCACTAGGAAATATCTTTAGGAAGATTTCTAGATGCATGTTGTTAAAAAGAAGTAGTATAAGTTACACATTACCAGAACTGAAATTGGTAAAGATGCAATGCATTTGCATGTGTATGTGGGTGTGTGTACATGTGTATGTGTGTGTATGCACACATGTGAGTGCACAATAAATATTTCACTCAGCCATGGCTTCAATGCTTGGACTCCTGGAGAAGGATGAATCATTCCTGTGCTAGCAAACCCTATTAAAATTTAGATATGTAATACACTACTGTTACTTAAATAATCATTTCAGATGTACTCAGATGTGTAATGTCTGTTTATAAAAACAAAGCAAATATCCACACAAGGCAAATAAAATGTTCAAGGTTGATATTTTTTCTGAAAAGAATGCTGAGATGACATCCAACAAAACTGATATCATATTCAGATAAACAATTGGTAGTAAACAGAAAAAGTACAGTTCTTTCTACAGTACTGTGCAGAATTTATAATCCGTTGAAAAGGATCTTGAGAATTTCATCAACTACTAGCTTTTCCATTTTAAGAACTGGACATCTTTGCTTTGAGGTAGAGATTTTGACACGAAAATATGTGCACGGACAGATCATTTTTCTTCATGATCTGCTCTTTGGAGTCTTGATACAGCCCTGGGAATTAAACCTGAGCGTGTTCACTATGTTCAGGAAATCCATCAACAGCATTTATATGCTTAGCGTTAGTGTTGAGCATGCTCTTTTGCTGGGGAAACCTGTCTTCTTTCTCTCAGATGGTGTTGTTATGGGGTGTGGGGTTTCTACTTCATTTCTCTCAGTGGACATTGTGAAGAGTTTTATGTACTTTTCAAGCCAAATGTATTCACATCAAAAATGATATAATTTTTCAGCTTAACTTAGTTATTATTACTTGGCAGAGTTACGTCCATCTTAGAGAATAATACCAATTGATTGTCAATCATTTAATTGGTTTTTCCTTGTAAAGGATGGTCTGGCTAAGTCATCCAGGTAAAGCACCACCCAAGATGTGGTACGCAGAGTGAATAAGCCCAGCCCTGGAACAGGGTAATAAAGAGGAAAGCTGTTGGCTAAAGTCACCAATTCTTCATGTCCTTTTGTGATTTGAAGGTACGATTTAGAATGATATGAGTACTGCAAATTTAACTGATACAAAAATGGCACTGTTTGGGTCAGGCTATGACATCTTTCTCTTCTGACATATTAACTAGTTGAGAAGAGACCTAAGAGCTAACTTTACCCCTTAGGGTTTATATATGTTCCCAAAATCACATCTTATTCAGTGACATTTAGTAAGATTAATGTTATGGAGCTGAAATTTGGCTTCTAGAAAAATTGAATATTATCTGAAATACTAGGTCATGAGACCTAAAAACCTTTTTCTTAGTGAATAATTTTTATGACATATATTTCTATTCCTGATTACATTTAAGACATTTCCCCAACATCATCATCAACATCTCCATGATGATCTCTTCTTCAGGTAGAGGAATATTAAGACAATTTATGGAACAATAATAAACCTAACTTTGATTTTATGATGCTTTAAAATTAATAATAATTTCATTTCAATCTCATATCAGCACTGAGTATCAAGTCCCATGTAATTCAGTGATTTAGTAACAAAGGTTGTTCTAAAGCATTCAGTTATCTATTGTTTCATGCATTCATTTATTTCTTGCTTTTTATTGTGATAAATAACATACAATATGAGATCTATCCTCTTAACAAATCATTACTTCTTTTTTTGTTGTTTAAAGATTTATTTATTTATGCATAAAAGCTGGGGTACAGGCCAGAGGTGAGGGGCAGCAAGAGGGTTCACCAGAGACAGAGTGGGGAGCAGAACAGGTAGATTGATGGAAATACACTGCTGAGGGGAGCAGCGGGTAAGGCAGGAGAGGTCTGCCGCGCCATGTAGGAATCTCCCCGGCAGGTCGTAGAACTCGGGTCGCTGCTGCCCAGCTCCACAGCCGCAGCTCCACAGCGCAGCGCTTTAACTGCTGCGCCACCAGGGACGTCCACAAATTATTAATTCTGCAGGACTGATACTAACAACGTGTATGGCAGATCAGGAGAACTTTTTCATCTTGCATGAACGAAACTCCATACCATTGAACAGTAAGTCCTATTTCCCTTTCTCCCAGCTTCTGGCAACCACCATTTTATTCTCTGCTTCTATGAGCTTGGTTGCTTTGGATACCTCCCCCAAGTGAAATTATGCCATATTTGTTCTTCTGTGACTGGCTTATCTCACTAAGCTTAATGTCCTTGAGGATTACTGTGTTGTGGCTTATGGCAGAATTTTCGTCGTCTTTTTTTTTTTTTTAAATGGCCAAACATTAATCTGGATTGTGTGTATGTGACACTTTCTTTTTATCCATTCATCTGTCAGAGGACATTTAGATCATTTTTACCTTTTGGCTATTATGAATAATGCTGCAATAAATATGGGAGTGCAAAAATCACTCCAAGATTTGGGAGAGTTATCCAGGTTCCAAGAGTTGATTTCAATTCTTTAGTATAAATACATAGAAGTGGGGTTGCTAGATAAGATGATTACTCTATTTTTAACTTTTTTTGGGACCCTCCATAGTATTTTCCACAGAGACTCAGTGAAGTCACATTCATATCAACAATGTGTAAGAGTCCCTATTTTTCCACATCCTTGTCAGTGCTTTTTAATTTCTTTCTTTCTTTTTTTTTTTTTTTGATAGTCATCCTAACAGATGTGAGGTGGTATCTCATTGTACATTTATTTGTACCTCCCTGATGATTTTATGATGTTGACTTTCTTTTCATGCATCTGCTGGCCATTTGTATGTCTTCTTTGGAGAAATGTCTATTCTAGTCCTTTGCCACTTGATCAAATTCTTTTCTTTTTGATGAGTCATAAGAAAAGAGTTCTTTATCCTTGTAGACATTAATCCCTTATCAGATATAGTTTGGAAGTATTTTATCTTTCCATTATAGCACCTAGTAACTGTCTACATTGAGTCATTTGAGCTGTGGGCCAGGTTTCACCTTGCCAATGAATATCTGACTTTCTAATATGTCTGGAAATGTGTCTCATTTCTTCTGGGGGTAATGACAGAAACTTCTTTCAAAATATCTGTTAGTGGCAATACATTAGGCAACTAGTACCCAGGCTTTCATTTAAAAATATATTTATTGATCAAATTTCTATGCTGACTAATTCAAAGCAGAATTTACAAACGATGTAATGCCATATATGAGAGCTCTAGTGAATGCAGTGTCAAGCCAATTGAAAAGTATTAGGTCTACCTAGAAGAGCAGATTTTAGAATATCGGGATGCATTTCAGGGAGGGTTTATGAATCACAAGAAATAGCATGGAGATTCTGGGCATATGCTAGGAGTTGCTGCAGGCAGGTGGTGAAAAGGACAGCAGAAGCAAAGTTTTACAGTTGGTTCTCACAATGGTCCTTTGGACAGCACAGAGAGTCCTGTTTACACTCTGGCATAGGGAGGTGAGATCTGTGTGCAGCCACTTCATGATGGGACCCCATCCAGAGTCTCATGCATGAGTAGGGCGATTCCATGATTGGGAATACCTGGTGATTCTTGGGCCCTTACTCAAAATCCCCTTGGCACTGAGACCCATGTTAGATTCAGTGACTCGTTAAGGACCACTTCTGCCATTTGACAGCTTGAAAATATGAGACAATTTAGGTAACCACTGCTCAGGAAAATCATTTGAATCATCTAAATACTGAGTCTTCTCTATGAATACCAGCATTGGCACGAGGAACAAACTAGCCAAGGATTGGGAAATGTGACTGAGTGTTACAGGTATACTATTCATGGCTGTTATAATTATTCTTCCTTTAGGTGTCTCAACATATGCAAAATTTGAACTCGACATTTGTAGAATTTTTCATAGGGAAGTTGATTTTAATTTTTATGAACTAAATACACACACACACACACACACAATAAAACAATTTGAGGAGAAGAAAGAAGAAAGGGAAGTTGTGAAGTCAGAATAAAAATGATGGTGTTGGCTCTCTGGCAAGGCTGAGAAAAAGCAGAGAAAATGGAGGGTGGCTGAATAGCCAGAGTGGAGCTCCTAGGAGACCAGACTCCTGTGTGTGTGTTTTATTAGTTAATATTCTTACATCGTTGTTAATTTTTGTATAGTGATTGGTTTCTCCCCTCAGGAATAGTCCCCGTATTTCCCCCACCACTGCAACACCTGTGATGCATCACCACAGTCCTTTGTGCCCTTCTCTCCCCCATTTTGACCTCTCTCCCTCCCACTCCCCTGCTGGTTGCCTCAGATCTATGGTCAGCTTGCTAGTTTTGTCGTTTTCTTGACCTTTTGTTTGGTTTCTCTATATTCCACATATAAGTGAAACCATCTAATATTTATCTTTTTCCTTCTGACTTACTTCACTTAGCATAATCCCTTCTAGCTCCATCCATGTTGCCACAGATGGCATGAGTTTATCTTTTTTTGATTGCTGAGCAGTATTCCATTGTGTATATATACCGCAACTTTTTGATCCATTTGTTGGTTTTGGGGCATTTAGGCTTTTTCCATATTTTGGTTTTTGTAAATAGTGCTGCAGTAAACATAGAAGTGCAGGTTTCCTTTCAAATTAATGTTTTTGTGTTCTTTACATAGATTCCTAGGAGTGGAATAGCTGGGTCATATGGTAGATCCATTTTTAATATTTTGAGGAACCTCCAGAAGCTTCCCATAGTGACTGGGCCAGTTTGCACTCCCACCTGCACAGGTTCTTTCTTTTTTCCAGTGAAATGTGAGAGGCTCTCTTGGAAAAATGGAAGAACCAGGGCCAAAGAAGTATTTTCAATCTTTCTCAGCCAGAAAGTACAAATGGCTAACCCTTTTTTTGGATCTCAGAGTCATCTTCAGGACCACCATTTATTTACCCTCCCCTTTATTTTATACATAAGTCAAGCACCCAGTTGCCTGAAGAGGGCAATTAACTCCCTCACATGGCTCGAACAGGTTGAGTTTGGGCCCAGATCTGGGTTTTCAGATTCCCATTTCAAAGTTTTCAATTTCACATCAACTGAATTTGTATCAAAACTTTAAAAATATATAAAGTATATCAATATATATAAAATAAAGATATAAAACAATATATCCACATCTGTAGGCAAATGTTATTTGCAGCTGCAGCAAATGTAAAGTTAATTTTATGTATATAATACACAATTTATTACACTGGACAGATTTTTAATATGAAATTCTTATTTTTCAAGAGTCTAAAAATATAGTAAATCACTTCAGATTCCAGACTTTGTGAGGATTTTAGAATATACTGCATAATTAGTTGAAATTTGATGTCAGATATCATGGCTTTTACCCCTGGTTCTAATCCTTAGTAGCATGATGATTTCGGTACTTAATTTAAAATTCTGTGCCTCAGTTTACCCATTTGAAGTGAGGCTAATGACAGCAACTACTATACAATATCACTAATATGATGATTAACTAAATTATTAAAAATTAAAGTACCCAACATATAGAAAAGACTCAACAACCCTCAATCATTAGAACAATAACGACTAAATTATGACTAAAAGGGACAAGAAAGGATGCTTAAAAAAAAGTTGGGACTAGAAATCAGAACTTTACCAGAGCCACCAGAGCCAACACCATCGCCACTTTGGGCTCACTAGTTACATATTCTTTGGCAGTCTCTTAATTTGCAAATGCTTGTTTCCCCCAGGTGTAAAATGTGGACAATAGTAGTATCTAGCAGTGCAGGAGGGCTGATATATAAGGATCAAATGAACTAATCTATGCAGTACTCTCTGATATGTCACGGAGTCATAAGAAAATGTTGAGAGAGGAAGGAGAGAGGGAGGGATAGGAAGGGAGAAGGGATATGAAAACGTGAAAATCACAAAGCATTTTTTGACTGGCAGGGACGAAGAGACTTTTGCTAGTCTGTAGCTGAAAGTCGATAACTTTACGTTCTTGCTACTGTGCAGTCACTGACTCACTGTTTGATGCTGAGGGAAATCATTTAATCTTTAGATTATGATCTCAGTGGGTGTATATAATTTGTGCTCTTCTGTCCTGTATTACTGCATTGGGTAAAATGACCTTGAGGTCCCCTTCAGCTCTAATTTTCTATGACAAAATTATGTTCTCTGTGCCAGTGGTACCTCTCCAATAAAAAGAAAATAGTCAAACCTTAGGCTAGTGAATGTGTCAAATACTTTGCGATTTGCAGGAGAAAATTAATGTTCACAGGGTAGTCCTCATTGAGAAAGGATACTCCCCATTTTCACACTCCCTTTTTCCATTGAGGTTTTTAATTTAGTGGAATTATAATGCTTCTTTGCTGCTCTACAGCTTTCAAACATGGTGTGCTTTTGTGAAAAGTCTTTAATCATCTAATTTCTTACTTTCTCTGTCTAAAAGCTACATCATGAGAATTGCTGGCAATTTAAGCTTTTTCCTTTCATACCATTCTTGGTTTTGAAGAACCTATAGCTAGATAGATACAGATGTCAGTGTTCACAATGAGCCAAACATTGAATATTTTCAGTGTGAAAAAACTATAAAGATGTGTCTTTCTCAATTCTCTCATTTTAGAATCAAAGATATTGGGACTCAGAGAGGGAAAGCATCTAAACTCAGGTCAGAGAGGAATGGACTTCTGTCTTTGGGTGTTTAGTAACAATGACAATAATCTTTTTCTAAAGATTACTTCCTATTCCCACATACTTCCTCTAATGTGATTCTGCCACTCTCTCATTAAGATATGGAGGCTAATCCTCCCCCAATTCCTTGAATCTGTAGATGTGGCAAAAGTGACACTGGAAAATTTCAAGGCAAGGTCAGGAGGGGCTTTAACAGCTTCTGCCTGCTGTCTTGGGGTGTTCTCTCTTTGACCCCACCCCAACGATGTTAGAAGCCCAAGCCAGAGTGAGAGGCCAAGCATAAGCAACATAGGCAACAGCCTCAGCCTATAACCCACTCCGACGCTGAGTCAGGAGTGTGAGTTTTCTTGACTTTCAGCTCATCAGAACCTTCAGAATATTGAAGCCCCCACCCACCATCTGTGACCCCACGAGACACCTCAAGAGAGAACTCCCCATCTGAGTCTAGCCATAGAACCATGATAGATAGTGAATATTTGTTCCAAGATAAAAGTTTTGTGGTCATTTGTGGTGCAGCAATTACAATTGTAATGCTGCAAAGTGTATTTCAGATTATCTAAATAGCATTCTACCCTTCATGGCTCTAAAATTCCACACTAATTTTTTATTCCACATTACTTCTCAAGCAATTTGGGATTAGAAGGGTGATATAATTAGTACCCTGGTCTCAATTGTCACACAGAATTGAAAATCAGAGCCAATTTAACATTGACAAGAGAAACAACTTAATGTCAGAATTCCCAAATTTGCACAAATTATAAGTGTCCATCTTGTGCTTGTGTGAAAAATTTGCCTTACTCTCCAAGATTGCCAATATTAGACTAGTACTCCTTAAACTTTTAAGATCTCATAGAGTTTAATATGAAAGGAGTCAAACATGGAGGGGAAGTGGTTTTTAAAGAAACAGTGGCAGAAACAGCTCTTTGCTACCCAATATGCATCGTGTTACTCATCATTTTTGGTAACAGTTCTACTTTATTTATTGTGTCCAATGAGTAGACTACATTTCTTAGTTTCCTTTGCTGCTAGATGCAGTTATGTGACCAAATTTTGTCTGATAAGGTATTGGCAGAAATGAATGTTGTTTTCTTTTTTTCCAAAAAGGCTGCCTACAAGTGCTGACTTAACCAAGAAATAAGACCCGTTCATTCTTCTTCATTTCCCTTTTCTTCTGTCTTAGAACTAGACATGACAGATGTTACTCCAGCAGCTCACTTGGACAGTGAGGTTATACAGAGAATGGAAGTTGCAATAGGCAGGGTCTAACCAGAAAAACAAAGCCATACTTTGCATTTAACATTGGTTGAATTCAAGGCAGGGAATTGTTGCAGATATTGGAAAAGCTGAGAAGCCAAACAGAATGGTGAGAGGACTTGGAGATTAACCATCCTGGCAGGCATGAGGCCAGAGCAAAGAGGGCAGAGGTGCCTCAAACTGTAACCCAGTGCACCTGTTCCTGCTAGAGCTCAAGCCCAAGAAAGGCACATGTGCTCTGGGCAAAGCATCCTATGGACTAAATGCAGCTGAGAGCCAAGGACCCTAGGAGCCAGGGAAACACAAGCTACAGCTTCCCCGCAGTACAGGCCAGGTCAGGGAAAAGGCTCTGAGGAATGGCTCTGAGGGCAAATGGAAGCCAGTGCTTGGATAGTGAAACAAAAAACAGAAGGGGGTGGGTGGAATTGCAGTCAGAGGTAAGAGTTTGTCATTTGTAAGCTGTCATTCTCTTGGATTTTCTCTCTATGCAGCAAAACACAATACTAATATTAACTCCTTTTAGAGATGGGAGTATATCCGTTTGCTAAAGCTACTGTAACAAAATATCACAAAGTGGATGATTTAAATTTGTCCTCCCTTCCGGAGGCTGGGAATACAAGATCTAGGTGCCAGGAGGTTTGATTTCTTCTGGGGCTTTGGCCCTGGCTTGCATATGACCCCCCTTCACACCAGGTCCTCACACAGGTTCACCTCTGTGTGTCCCTAGTATCTCTGTATGTGTCCAAATTTCCTCTTCCTACAAGGACAACAGTCATATTGAATTAAGGTCCACCTTAATGGCCCCATTTTAAATTAATTACTTCTTTAAAGGGCCTATCTCCAAATACAGTCATCTTCTGAGGTGCCAGGGTCTAGGACTTCAATGAATTCAAATTGATAATAATTTTGGGGACCACATGATTCAGCTTATAACAGAGGGTATGGAGAAAAATTAGAAAATTGGAGAATTAAGTCAATCTAAATGACACATGCTAACTAGGAAGTGTTAGTGTTGATAAAGCCAAAACCATATTATCTAAAAAATATGGTTTCATAGTACTATGAGGCTGTGGTCGGTCCTTGATGAGAAACCTCTGACTCCAGCTCTGTGTTCTGTACTGATACGCTGTGATGTAACTCAGTCTGCTTTATTTGCTCTTATGGAGGCCCACCATTCATTTTCATTTATGTCAACCAAGATCTTCTAGAGACCTAGAATTTGGCAGGTGCTAATTATTTGCTAATTCCTCAAATAAGAGGAATTCCCATTTCTTCTGGGGGAAGAACAGAGCTGCATACTGAATCCTCCATAAAGGGGCAGCTGCAAAACAGTGCCACTTCCATAGTACGCTTCGGTAACACTGGGCAACAAATTTTTACAAAAGTCATGTTACTGAAATAAAATGAGTCATTTCCTATCAATTTGTATGTGCTCAACATGAATATGACAGTCAAATTCTAATTTTGGCTCTAGTTTTTTTTGTAATCTGCAATAAATGGATGTTTACATCATGAAACGCATGCCAATAGTAATAGGCCTACGGTTAATACCTGTGAAAAATCAAGTCTGGACTACAATTTCTTCGCTTGTCTCCTATACAGCTGTTCAGGAATAGAATAGATGGAAAACGGTTTCCATTGTGCAAAAGCACAACCTTAAGACTCAGTTTCAAAGAGTCTAGAAATAGTTTCCATTCTTGTGGGTCATGAGTGATTTCTAAGGCATTCATGAGGCCCTTAATATCAGAACAGAATACCAGAGTACTTTCCTTTCCGAAGAAAGGCTCCACTGCTGGTGGTGCTTTCGAAAGAAAGTAATTGTGACATCTTCTTCTAGAAGATCCCATTGTTGGAGTCTTGATCCTAGCCATTCTGCCTTGTTCTTGGATAAGTCCAAATCACGAACCAGGTCATTGAGTTCTTCCTGTGTTAGTCTGTGTGGGGTTGATGATGCACCACGGTGAAAATCTGGATCACTGCATGCTGGTGGAACAGAAGAAGAACAGACTGACCCACCCTTGTCCTCATCAGATGAATCAAGAGAATATTCTGCTGGAGGTTCTGGAATAGGAAGTCCCTCACCATGTGGAACTACTCTCAATGCAGATGGAAAGTTTGGGTAGACTATTCTCGACTTCTTTCGCTCTGCCGGTAAGAGGAGGAACCAAGCAGAAGGAACAGTCTTTTATGTGGTTGCTTGGCTCTCTCCTCACCATGGGGACTGCAAACAGCACTGATGGTCTTTTGCCATTTAGCCCCTGTGAAAGCTGTGTTGTCCATGTAGCACAGCATCTATGCAGGGCCCAAGGCTTGTCTTGGTCACCAACCTTGCATTTGAAGTAAAGATGATCAGCCTTCTTCACCTGAGAAGTGATACTTTTCTTCTGGTTGGCAAATGTCACTTCCCCACAAATAGAGCAGAAATTGTCCACGCTATGAATGCACTTTCAAGGCATTACTGTTCTGATTGTGCCTAAATGGATAAAATCATAATAGTTCTATGGAACAGTAGCTTCAACTGTCTTGCACAAAGTCTGAAATACTTTCAGTGCTCAACCTTTCCGACGGGCTTTCTACAGTGCACTGCTGACGTCAGCTTACTTCAGCAGCCGCCTGGCAGCAGTATTGCATTACATCAGAAAATGCTGCAATCAACTCTGGATGATGTGTGCATGATGGTATTATGCAATGCGACACAATATTACATCATTCTAGGCTGATTTAGGATGTTGTTGCAGTCCTACTGGATAAATTTACATGGGGAAACACATAAAATGAATTCTATGAAATATCTTCAAAACGAGAGCTAATAAAAAATTTTCAGGGTTATATTCATGTTCATCACACCAAGATACTACAGATTAGGGCCTTTTTAAGTCAGTAACAATCTCACTGTTAACCAGTGTAATTAGCACCCCCTGATCCTCTGTACACAGTGCTTCTGAGGTTGCAAAAGGCTCCCGCCTTGTCCAACTTTCCCCCCACCCCCAGCTAAACTGGCATTTGGATGGACCATGCTGCTCTTGAAATTGTAATTCAGCATCCTGACCTAAAAGACAAAGTCTAATAAGTGATCTTGAGTGGTGATAAACAGAATCCTTACTCTTCTAAACATAGTGGTTACAAATAAAGTCAGAGAGGGCCTCCCTGGTGGCTCAATGGGTTAAACGCCACGCTGTGAAGCTATTGGCAGCTGCAGCTTAAGTCCGATGCCCAGCCAGGGAGACTCCCATGTGGAGCAGTAGACCTCTCCTGCCTCCCCCGCTGCTCCCCTCAGCAGTGTATTTCCATTGATCTGCCAGTTCTGCTCCCCCACTCTGTCTCTGGGGAACCCTCTCACTGCCCCACACCTCTGGCCTGCACCCCAGTTTGCATGCAAAAATAAAATCTTTAAAACAAAGAAACAAATAAGGTCAGAGAAAGCCAAGGCCATTGGCGAGTCACTGGAGGCTGGCAAAAGTGACCCAATGGTGGGAATTTCAAATTATCCTCTTCCTCCAAGAATACCAGATGGCATTTTCAACAAGAATTGAGCTGTTTCAAGACCATGTTTTATTCGAGTTGAATTTCAGGGGTGTGTGGCCCCAGTGATTTCTGATGATGATGATGGTGGTGGCTGAGGAATCAGATGCTCTTCCTGGAATCTATTTCTTTCCTTCCCACTCATCCTTACCGGTCTCCTTCCACCAGGAGAAAAAGCCAAGCCTGGGGACATTTTGGAGATTTGAAAATTCCCTAAAGCTGCATTTTGAAATAGACACTGAGTTCTTATTTGGAAATGAATCTGCTCCCACTGGCACATTTTACCTATTTCACTTTAGAGAGGTCCGGAGCTCCTGGGTCTCTGGGCAGTGCCCCCAGCAGTGCTAGTTTGGCGTTGAGGTGGGCATGTGCCTTAGGCTGCACAGGGAGAACTACAGAAAGCATCTGCAGACAGAGGAGGGGAAACAAAGACTGAACCAGACAGGAGATAGTGATGTGAAAAGCAGAGGCGTCCAGACAGAAACACTCGACAAAGCACTGTCCAGAGGTTGCAGGCTGCAGACATCCTAAGAAATGGCAGCCCGGCTGTTCTTCCATGGAGACCTTTCTCCGAAATGCCTGCACGTGCTCCTATGTGGGTAAAGGGCACTTCTCTAGGCATCAGGCTAGCGGGGAAATTAACTCTTTCGTTTCTCTTCATTATCTTTCACTTCCCAACCATCCTGGTGCTAATTCCCTTTTCTTATTCCCCACATGACGGCCCCTTTCCTTCCTTTTCCTTCTTCAACAAGTTCCTGAGCAGAGCTGGTTTTGCCCAAGAGACTGGGTTGCTTTATAGGTGATTATGAAGCTGACAAAGTTGCCACCACATTAGAACAAGCTTTCCCTGTAAACTTATCCCTGGATTGAATGTGACGTCTCCCACTGAATGCTTTCTGGACTAGCCCAGTCTTTTTGTGACAGGCTTGTAGGCAGCATTCCCGGATGTGGATTCTGGTAGACAGCCATTTGAAAGCAGGGGTTAAGTTGAAGAGGGAAAAGGGAGGGAGGGAGAAATGTTCTCGGCTCCTGTTGATTTCTGTCAGTTTCAGTTGAGGTTTGTGAAGAGATAATTGTGTTATATTTTCTCATCCTTCACAGCCTGTGTAATTATATATGCCTGAGCTTAATATTATTTCAGAAAGAAGAAAAGTATACAACAGATTTTTAGCCTTAGGCTTCTCATGATTGGGTACAGATTTTACTCTTGCAAATAATTTAGTTCTTTTTTCCCTTTGCAAAGAGTAATTGGAAGGATGTGGCTTAAGTGGATGGATAGCTGGCCATTGGGGGGTTTTCTGGGGAGTTAGGGAAAATTGTCAGACTGTCTTTCAGGACCCGATGAAACACGCAGAAGTGGTCCTCCTGTGTTTTCAACAGCAACCAGGGAGATGACGGATCTTTCTGCCACTGGCATCAGAAGCTAAAAGGGTTGGCTTGCAATAAAAATCCCATTTGAAAAGTTCCTTGTCTTTCAGATAACCCAACCAATTTGTTAAAATTGTAGGAACATTTCTGAATGTCATTTAATTTTTGCCATTTACATTATTAATGTGATTAAATATTATTAGGTCATATTTATTATGTTGCACTGAATTATTCTGATAATTATTAATACATTGCCTGGAGTAGAAAAATAAAAAGAAGCAGCTCAAGTTGAGTGCAATTTTCATATTAATGTTATATAATTATCATTATTTAACCAGAAAGAGAAGCTGATGCAATTAGGAAACTAAAACTTAGTCCAAAAGCTTTTATTGATACCATTAATATATGTACTCAAGATTGCCAATAAACATTTTAATACAAGTTGGTGATAAAATATATTACATCAATAATATAATTATGTCAAGTTAATTAAAGTATTATTGGCATATATTTTTCTTAAAAGTCAGGATTTAATTCCGTGTTCCTTACCATTTACACTACTCCAGGTGGTTGACTTTTTTTTTTTAAAGATTTATTTATGCATACAAGAACTGGGGTGTAGGCCAGCGGTGTAGGGTGAGAGGATTCACCAGAGACAGAGTGGGGAGCAGAACAAGCAGATTGACTGAAATACACTGCTGAGGGGGGGCAGCAGGTGAGACAGGAGAGGTCTGCTGTGCCACGTGGGTCAGCTCCCTGGCTGGGGATCGAACTGATGCCGCAGTGCCTGGTAATAGCTTGATAGTGCTGAGACTTAACCCCTGGGTCACCAGGGAGGTTGACTTTTACATATATCTTTGGTTTTGCTTTCCTACATAACCTTTTGTGGTCTAGATAACCAATAGCCAATTGAGGGCATTTCCCTCAGTACTTTATATTCTAGGAGTCAGCCTCTGCTACATAAAATAGGGACAATCAGGAAAGTAATTAATCACTATTGTTAGACTTCTGTCGTGGTGTGATTAGTTAAGAAATGTAAAATGCTTAGCAATATACAGAGGAATTAAGCATTCAGGCTCCAAAGCCAGGCTGCCCAGTTTTGAATCTTGGGTTTGTGTGTGACCTTTGGCAAGTCACTTAACTTCCTGTGTCTTGTTCCTTTCTAAGTAAAATGGAGAAGAATAATCACGTAGGAATAACATAAGAGTTTTGTGTGGCAATAATTTCACATAAGAATGTTAAATGTGTTCAGTGACTTCATATAAGTAAGGATTTTAGAAGTATCTAGCATGTAATACTCACAATGTAAATGTGTACTATTATCATTAGTAGAATACCTGGCATACAGTAACTGTCCAATAAATAGCAGTCATTGTTATTTCTTCATACATACCCACACACAATTGTTCTCAAAGCAGAACTTCCCAAGTTACTATTCCACGGGACATATTGGTACATTATTCCTTGCTGCCATTCAAATTCTTTTACTCTTGCCTGTCCTTATATTGACCCAGTTACCAAACCTTATAGCTGAATCACTCACATCTTTTCTATTCCATTTTATTGCTACCACCACCAGGTTTTCAAATTTTAAATATTATAATAGCCTGTGCACTGCTCTTCCTGCCAACAGTGTTCTCCCAGTTCAGTCCATCCTTTGTGGTATTAAAAGAGATACCTTTCCCACTTAGTTACAACTTGGATCCCCACTGTCCCGATTACTTACTTTGTCACCCTAACCTTTCCACCTCTGAGCCTCAAATATTTTTTTTCTACTATTACCCACTACTCCATTCAGGTTGATTTATTCCTCAAACCCCCAAGAGTTGTGACCTGATCTGAAGTCTCCCTCGACATTCAAACCCTCCCCCTTTACTGCTTTTTTTTCTCTTCCAAAGCCTTAAACATTCTTACAGAGCCACTGCCTATAGGTCCCATCTATACATTTGACACATTTGCTAAGGGAAAAAATACCATGCTGCATTATTTTATGATTTGAACTATGTCTACGTTTTATATATACCTTTGAGAACATGGGACATTTCTGACAGTTAGCTTATATTCCTACATTGCCTAGTATAGTGACAATCAAAATGGTAGGTATTTCAAAAATTCTTAGAATAGCTATCATATCTAGCTGAAACTACTCAGTTTCATTTTTTCAACTCAATTCAGCATCATTTTCTGGTTCTTATGCACTGTGTATAATGAGATTTGCTTTGAGTTATCAACACTGCAGGGGAATGTTTAAATTAGAAGGGAAAAAACCCCACCACCAATTTCTTTGAAAATGGAATAAAAACACAAAGGCATTTTTTCTATATTCCATTATCAAAATATAATCTAAATCCAAAGCTACCATCTCGACAATAGCATTGTTTTCTCAAGAACGCAAACTTGGTTTACAAAATGTACTTATTGAAAGCAATTAAATGGAAACCAAAATCCTTATAAAACACTACTCTGTAATATTTCTTTTTATACAAAATTGGATTGGCTAATGCTTAGTAACTAACAGAGTGGGAGGAAAAAAAAAACAGAGAGCCACAAGCAAATCACTGAACTTGGGAATTTAATAGTGGTCTTTATAAATTAGTAAGAAAAGAAGGAGGCAGGTGGGTTCATCAGTGTGTATTTATGACAGAGAGGAAGCACAGGAGAGTGCTTTTGTTCTGCAAACTTCAATTCCTTAACTATTTCAATCCTTAGAGGATTTTTCTTGTGTTCATCATGGGAACAGAAAACTTACTGAGCCATATTTCAAAGGAATCTACAGTGTTAGCAAGACATCATTAAAGCAAAACCTCCCCAGGTCTTACTGGTTCTCTGCTGTGCATTGGCCAAGACTCCCTGGAGCCTTTACCTTGGTTCTTTATTCAGACACAAGGCTCAACAAGCAAGGATAGACTCACAGAAAGCACATCCTTCTCACTCAAAATACTTGAGGTAAGGTTTGACTGCCTCAGATAACACACCCTTTTCTCATGGTGGATTGGCATGAGTGTGTGTAAGACAAATGAAGACCCAACAGCTCACAGAGCAGTGAGCAGAGACAGGTCCTCAAAAGGTGTTCCCCATGCAACATAATGAATATCCTGTAATGGTGGTTTATGGAAGGTTAAGGAAGCAGGGAGTGTGTATTCATTCATTCTGCTTTTTGTTTAGGGGTAGTCAAGAGAAGGAGTTGGTACTCCAGGAATGTTTCTGAGTGAATAGGCTATTTCAAGATGTCGAGAGATGTGTAGAATTTTTCCAGCTGGAGGAGTGCTAGAGAAACTTGGGGTAACATGCCCAAAGAGGCAGAATGAGCAAAAGAACTCAATGCGCTTTGGGAACTCAACAAAGAGGGGGACACCTGCAACCCAACTGGGCATTATATGCCAGGTAATAATTTAACAAAAATTATCAAAACTTTCACTACCTACAATAGCCACCTCATTCCTATTTTCTGGAGAAGAGAGGATGGCAACAGCTAGAAAATGTAAGAGCCTGGATTCAAGTCCAGATCAGACTTCCAGGCAGTCTTTTCTATACCACAGGCAATGGGATGTGATCGGGCACAGATGCAAGTGTTGCTCAACAAAAGAAGAAAGACAGCTCTTTCTCTGAAACAAGTGAGAAGAAAGGGACAGATATGGTATGAGGAAAACGAAGTTGAAGGAGGAACTGATAGATACATGCAAAGACAGGCCAGGTCATCTTTTGGTAATAAAACAAGCCAGGCTGGGGTAAGAGGGTGATACGAGTTGTGGATAGTAGCCATGGAGATGAGACTGGCCATATACAGGTTGTCACAGTGGGCATGGCAGATAATCAAGGGGATGAGGGGCTTTGAACAGGAAACCACTCATATATTTGGCTAACAGTTAACAAACAGGCACCATATGCCAAGTACTGGGCCAGGCACTGATGGTGTAGAGAACAGTAAGGACAGGGGCATTCCCTGAAGAGCTCTAAAACTGATCAAGAAGAAGGAGTCTTATAAACAACTCCATGCAAGCACACACATTATAGATACTAAGATAAAAGTGTGTATTTGAGAAATGGCGGGGGGCGGGGGAAGCTCAAAGGTAGAGGTGAAGATTCCATTTTGGTGGAAGGAAAGGGTATCAGGAAGGACCTCAAAAGGAGATGCTTTTAAAATGTCTTTGTTCTAAGGCGCTACATGCCCAAATAGGGATGGAATCACTGATGTTTCTGCCAACTTACTTTCAAATTACAAAGCAACAAGAAAGAAAAGAAATATAAGGACACTAGCAAAACCAAAGGAAGCAGAATGATGACAATTGGTGATTCTATATGGGTGTTCATTATAACATTGATAATTTTCAAAATTTGTGTTTAACTTTTTAGAAATGGAGTGGTGGAGAACAAAAGGAGGTTAGAATGAGAATTGAATTGTAATTATTTCCTGCTAGAAAGTAAGGGCTGAAGGTGGAGGGAGCACTGGAAGAGAGGCCAGTCCTGGCTAGGAAAAGAAAGCTATTCATTAAACCAAGGAACAATGACGTGAAGGTTTTGGAAGAGACTGCTCCTTCCCAATCTGTAGAGTGTTCAAATGAGCTTTTGGTTTCTTGAAGTGGAGATTCAGAGAGAGGTGAATGGGAGGCAGGGTGGCATTTATCTCATTGATTTTGTAATTTCTGAGATGTATGAAACCAGAGCAAACAGCTAGGAGCAGAATAGAGCCCATTTATTACGTAGCTCTTTATACATAAGGCTTCAGAATAGCGTACACGTTATAAACAGTGGAGTGCGGAATTAGTTGACCAAGACCAGGCTGGAACAGGTCAGGTTTCATTTCAGTTTTAACATTTTTCCAGTGTTACATCAACTAGATGTATGTAGTATGACACAGAACAAACTGACTCAAGTTATTTGAGAGCCATTAATACTGTGCATTGTTTTAGGTTATTGTTTTAACACAATATATTCTAGGCAACAAGGTACATGAAAAGGGGGTGGGTGATGAAGTCAGTGGAATTCAATATAAGTGATAGTTTTGGGTAACCTTGGAGCTAAAGAAATATTCCACAAAGTTATACTACTAAGACTTTCAATTTACCAAAACAAATTTCAGGAAAATTTTAATTAACCGCATTGGCTTAAAAAGACTTTACAACTTTTAAAATATATGAATAGAACAGGTAAGAGTAAATAGAGTAGGATTCTTCTTGGAGTCTGTCCAAGTGGGCCCCCAGGACCATGGACACTTCCTTTAAGGTCACAGTTGATGGAGCTGCCTGGGCTTTCACGGAGCTCACCCAGTTTGAGGAATTAGCCCTCTTCATGTAGCCATCTATGAAGTGTGACGCTGGATGTGAAAGAGAATACTTGTAGCTCTGCATGAAATTAGACTACACAGGGCTTGCATATAGTTTGCATAAATATTCCCAGTGTTCTGCACAGTCATTTAGTGTTTCAGAAAATGAAAACATCAGAATGACAAGGTCATTAATGATGATGATGGAGAACCTTCTACTTATTCTCCCTTTGTAATTAATCAACCCCAAATGCAGCGGTGTAAAACAATTGTTGGATTATGCGCAAAGATTTTGTAGGCCAGGAATGTGGAAAGAGTATGGTAGGGAATAGCTTAGCTGCTCCACAATTTTAGTGCTTTAGCTGGAAAGAACTGAAGGCTGGGGTGACTGGAAAGCTGGGTGCTCTAGTACTCTGGAGGCTTCTTCACTCTCTTGTTAGATAATTGGGCTGCCGTGTCTCTCAGGCTCGGTCAGGGAGGAGCGCTGATTGGAGGGCCTGGAAGTGATCCCTCCTGGAAGCTGCACAGAAGGCTCATTCTATGCACGGAAGACTGAGGGCAGCTGGACAAGATACTTGGCAGCATGGAAGGACCAGGTGAGGGTGATAATATTTTAGGAAGCACTTTTTATCCTAAACACTTAAAATGCATTCACATTGAGAAGTCTGTTTGTTTCTCAGCTGATGAGCACATATTCCCTACTTGTAGAGAATAGGGCACCCAAGTCAGAGGAACAGGAATTCTCACAAGTGGATCACAATGAGTGTAATTTAGCTGTATTGTTAAAACTCTAAGGGAAAAAATCCTGTAGGAACATAAAAAATTCAGCATTGTGCTCAGCACATTAAGGGTGTATATAGTGTTCCTTGTCTCTGTCTTGCTCCTCCTACACAGTTCTAGTTTCAGAAAACTATGGACTATGGGTTAGTCCACAAACCCATAGGATTTGCCTTGCTCCAAAGCATTCTTTTATTTTTTTTTTCTACCATGGGGTATTTTTTTGGAGAATGATGTAATGGAGAAAAATATTACCAGGTCAACACACAAGTTGGTGCACTACAAAGGCACCAGTGATTCTCATGTATCCCCAGAAGCATTCTTTTAGGTGCAGTCTTCCTAATTCTGCTCTTAAATGAAAATAAAGGCATTGGTGACTAAGTATGAGATGATCCCTTAAACATTCCAATTTTGTCCCAGCCAGGCTGGTGCTAAATATGATTCCTAGTACAATTACTCAACATGGGTAAGATAGGGATTTTCTTAGGGCACTGGCCTTGCCATTACATATAGAGACATGTCTGGTCCAGCTTCCTGAAGCAGGAGTAAAGTTTATTTCTTGTTTTCCCTCAATGTGGTCTCATGACACAGTGAAGAAACAGATACTGTTAGAGCAGGACATTTGAGTAGGAGTTTGCTTTGAAAAAAAGGTATTTTTGTAAGTTCAGAAAAAGGTGTCATAAAAAATTTCTTTAACTGCTGGCTGACAATTTTGTCATAAATGTTTTAGAAATCTGAATTCTCATGCCACTGGGACTATTCATCTATTATCGACAAGCACCTGATTTTAGCACAGCAATATTTACAATCTAAGAACTGGGGCGCATGGCCTAGCAACAGGGAAAACGCTGGAACTCTGAGTTGATGCTGGAAACTCTTGACTATATGGTTGCCAAACTTAATTCCCTAGGGTTGTATCGTCACCTGAAAAATGTGAGCGTTAAAACTGATGTGATGCTGATGAGTGCTTTTAGGCTTGTCACCAGGGATACATTTCTTAAGGAGAAAATGTTTATTCTAGGCAAAGTTTGTCTACACCCACACTAACCATGATTTTACTCTTTGCCCACCTGCTGTTCTGATTCCCTGAAAAATGTGCAGAATAGGAGAAAGACTGAAAAATTAAAAACAAAAACATGAATAAAGATAGGAGAGGGAAGAAAAGGCAGGAAGGATGCAAAGGAAAGATGGGAAGCAGTAGTTAATAACATTTAAGAGTAGAAGAGATGATCTAATGTTTCAAAAAGAAGAGTGAAGAAGAGTTTTCTTTTGCCATTCTCTCCTCAACAGTTGAAAGTACTAGGAATTATTCATAATCATGACTTAAATTAAAAAGCTAAATAACAAGCCCCACTGAGTCAATACACATAAGCTATGATTATAGGTGTATTTGACAGGTAAAGATTTAAAATCATGAAGAATAAAAGGCTTATGAGATGAGGGAGGATCTTCTAGGTAAGAACTTGGGAATCTTTACCTCCTTCCTGTCTCCTCTCCCACCTCCATTAAAGCCTGGGAGGCAAATACAATCCTTCCACTGCAATTGCAGAGGGAACTCTGGAGCAGCGATGCCTGCTGGGGTCATTCACTCAGCCTGCCAAGCACGTGCATCTTTCTGCCCAATGAGAGCAAATGCTGAGCATCCTAGAGAGTGAATTGCTAGAATTCAGTTCTAAAGATGATCTTTGAACAAGTGCAGAGAAAATGCATGAAAAGTTTGCCATGAGATGTTTAGGTCTGCTCCTACGAAGCGGCTAATCACTACAGACTGGTACAGTTCAAAGGAAGAGCACAGGAAAGCTATACACTGGGCTTGAAGGAAAAGAGAGACTGAAGGCAAGGAAGAGATCTCATTCCTCTTGAGGATGAGCCTTCAGAGCTGCTAAATGATCTGTCCAGAGTCACACCCTAGTGAGGATGAATTGTTAGTTGCTAGATACCAATTGTAGTCACGCCTTGTTGTGATGCTACTTTTTAATAAATATTTTATAGCTGTGATATATGATGCATGGTTCAGTGCATATAACAATATAAATTTAGGACTAAATAATTATTTTATTGAGCTTTAAAACAAAATCAGATTCTGTCATATTCACAGAAGGTGACTAAATATTCTATAAACAGAGTTGGATGCAGAATCTTCAAAAATTACCCAATCAGAGCAAATTCCTTTGTAGCTTTGCTTACATCTATAAGGTAGGCACCTAATAAATGTAAGAAAGTATTTCCATGTTATGTCTGTGAATATGTGGGAATAAATGCATGTTAATTGACAAGAAATAACTATAAATAAACAGTATTTGCATGTTGTACCATGGGCAGAAAACTATTTTGCTTCAAGGTTTTATTAACATATCCACTATCATTTGTCTTCAGATTTGTTCTAAGACTGATCTCTAGACATCTTATATGTAAGGAAAATATTAACAAAACAAAGATGAAGAAGACTGACACAGTAAAATACAAATGGACCCAGAATTTAAAAAGTCTCAAGTTCTGATGCCACCAGTGTGCCTAACAGGCTGGATGTCCATGGATAACTGCATCGCACCCCTGGAGTTTCATTGCTGTGTCTCCAAACAAAAGAGCTGGGTTAGATGAGTTTCAATAATATATCCATATGCCTCCAATTTCTGTTGGACAATGCATTCTCAAACTTTCTTGTTCTCCTATCAGACTCCTAGAACACCTTGGCAATTCCAGGAGTGTAGCTTTCAAATTACATTTTACAAGCTGCCTAAAATTCAAAGAAGCACTGAGATCTTTTGATCAATTTTGTTTTGAGAAGGTTGGTGAAGAACTATGATCTCTATATTTCAAATGTTTCTTTTCTATGACACTAAGTTTCATAGGTTTTTATTTCTGGACACTAGAAGGTCTAGCGCCAGTTTACATATAAATGTCTCTTATCAAAGCTCCCAATCCCATTACTACTGTGGAAATGAAACAAAGCAAAGTCCTGATTCTGTTACTGCAGAGATCAATTCAGGATTAATTCTGGATCAGGAGATAAGGTAATCCAATTCTAGTGACACTGAATTGAGTCAGAATAAACAGTTTAATGGACAAAGGGAAAGAAAGATTTCAAGCACCTTGAAAGTTGGAACAAAGTAATTTTCCATTGCTAAACATGATTGGCCATTGTTCCAGTGAGCAATATTCTTGGTGCATTCCTTCCGGAAATTGTTAGTGTCTTTACAGTCTCTAAGGGTCCTCTCTGCCCACAAAGTTAAAGGAATTGATGTTTCCTGGGCATCTATATTCTACCAGACTCTATGCGATACCTTATGCATGTTACTTCACGTGATCACTACGATTGCTTTAAAATACACTATGAGTACTTTACTCTGAACTTCAACGTCTTCTGGAGTATAGCCTCAACTTAACTTTTGATCTTACTTCTCCCCAACATATAGCATGCGGCTGTTTCATACTAGCTCAGCTATTTGCTCTTCCTGAAATACATAACCCTTTATTTTCCATATCTATAACTTGTACTATTTCGAATGAGTCAATGTTTTTTTGTGAACAATAACAATTTACTTTAAGCTCTTTCTACTCTTCCAAAACCTGTTCCCTTAATCTAGGTGAAATGCCATCTGCTTAGAAAAAATGTCTTTTGTGCTCTATTCAGCTCAAAGAAGGCCTGCAGTAGATCTCAAAAGATATGTATTGAATCGAGTTTATATGTTCTTTGTTTAAAAAATAAGTTTAAAAGAAATTAAATCCTAAGAACTAAGGTAAATATGTATATAGAGGGAATGCCTAGTGGGGCAGGTCATTGTTGAGATGTATTTAAACACATTTGGTGCTCATACAGAGACAGATAAATTCTAAGAAGGATGCACAATGAGTGATGAGCTAATAACAGAATTTTCTGGCCTTTCTGATTTTACAACATTGTCATTAGCTGATAAAACTGAGATGAATGCTATTTCATAAAGACTTGGCTAATATTAGGTTTCAGTGATGCATTCAAAGTGGGTGACAGAATCACAGAAATGGATTTGCCATTGACATTCTGCTGCCACTATCCAGCTGCTCTTGAAGGTGGAACTCAAAGACTGAGGACACAACGCAATTACAAGCACATTATTCTGATTGCTTCTGTGTGTATTTGTGTGTGTGTGTGTGTGTGTGTGTGTGTGCGCGCGCGCTTGCGTGCATGTGCCAGAGGTGGGGTCAGTGTCCCTGCTCCAAAGCTACCCTCTCTATTGTATACATAGCTTAATGGAAGCATTGCACTCTAATATAAAAGCCCACTAGCTCTTCTTGTACTTTGAGGCAAATCAAACACATAGTTTTGCATATCACATTTGAAAAATATGATGACTGTTGTGACTGGGAAGGGTTCTCAGGTCATTCATTCTGGTGTTAGAAGTGAATAACCAGTCAAGAAATGTACATTATTCAAATGTATTTGATAATGCATTTCTGTGTTAGAATTCTTTAAGAATGTTTTGTTTTAGAGACTTGGGTTCTAATTCTATTCCTCCTGCACGTTTGACATTTAGAGCAAAATCTTTGTAACTTGGCAAGTGGTTTTGCTTTGAACAAAATAACTCTAGCATCACCTTCTGAAGACATAAGCTAATCATTATTCTTCCTGGATGCAAAAACATTATACCTTCAAAGTCTCCATTTTTTCCCACAGACCCAGAGCTTCAGTTCCTCTCTCTGTTCACTTCCTGGAATGAGCTTTTCACTAATTCTGTTTTTCTCTCTGAGTTCCTCCCTTCAGGAGAGCATGTGAGAAGCCAGCTCTTCATGCAGTTTGCATAGCTTCACCCCTCATCCAGAAAATCTTAAGGACTTTAGATTTAACAGGTCAGTGCCAAGGTGTCAAGGCCAAAATGGAATTCAAAAATCTTAATTCAGCTTAGTAGGTAGAGATTATATCATCAATATTTCATCATTAATTTTTATGAACGTAGGAAAAAGATGTAAAAGGATGTAAGAAAAAGACATTAAAATTGGCCACTTCAAATTCAAATAGAGTCAAGGTCAGTCTTTGTACACATCTCTTATGAAACTATTTCCAGGGAAAGTGCATATCGGAAATTTCATGAGAGGGAGGGAGAAAAGGACTGTCAGGTAAGTCTTACAGAAATATGCAAGGATGAAAGTGGTATGTAAAGTTGATTAAGAAATAATTCTTTTCTTTTACTTGACTTCCTAAGAAAACTAAGTAAATATGAAAAAGATCTGATAATCTGTGACAGTTTCTGAAACAGACTGACTCATTTTTGCTTTAAGAAGACATTTAGTAAATGTTACTGTTTCTTTATCCCAAACCTAACTTTATTAACAGATGAAAGAAGCAGACCATGCTTGCTTTTCAGATTATTTAAATTTGCATTTGAAAACAAGTTCTCATAAACTATCCATACATATGTAAAGAAATATTTTGAAAAATCAACTCTTAAAGGTCTTCAGGAAGTTTGTGAGTCATTCTGGATATGGAAACTATCACTGGCAATGTCAAAACTAGTTTTTAAATAAACTAAGTATTGCTTTTTTAATATATTTTTATTGTTTTTTTATGTCTTTTACATTTTGTATTCCCCTTTGGTAGCCCACCACCAATTCACCTGTGATCCATCTCCATGGTCCCTTGTGTTCTTTTCTATTCCATTTTGTGCCCTTATCCTCCCCTCCCCCCGTACCTTCCCTCCCGACCCGCTGAGTGTATCTCTCCTATTTGGTTTCCTTATAGTCCTGTTATAAGTGAAACCATTCGATATTTTTCTTTTTCTTTCTGGCTTATTTCACTGAGTATGATCCCCTCTAATTCCATCCATGTTGCTTCAAATTGCATGTGTTTATCTTCTTTGAATGCTGAATAGTATTCCATTGTGTATATGTACCACATCTCCTTGATCCAATCATCTATTTTTGGACATCTGGGTTGCTTCCATACCTTTGCTATTGCGAACAGTGCCGCAATGAACATACAGGTGCATGTATCCTTTCGGATTAGTGTTTTTGTGTCTTTTGGGTAAATTCTCAAAAGTGGTATTGCTGGGCCATATGGAAGTTCCATGTTTAGCAGTTTGAGGAATCGCCATACAGCTTTCCATAGTGGTTGGACCAGTTCACATTCCCACCAGCAGTGTAGAAGAGTTCCTTTTTCTCCACATCCTTTCCAGCATTTGTTGTTGCCTGTATTTTTAATGTGTGCCATCCTCACAGGTGTGAGGTGGTATCTCATAGTTGTTTTGATTTGCATTTCCTTGATTATCAGTGATGTTGAACATTTTTTCATGTATCTGTTTCCCATTTGCTTTTCTTCTTTGGAGAAGTGCCTTTTGAGCTCTTCTGTCCATTTTCTGACTGGGTTATTGGCTTTGTTTTTGTTGAGTTGTGTGAGTTCCTTGTAAATTTTTGTTATCAGTCCTTTATCAGATGCATTGTGTGCAAAGATCTTTTCCCAGTTGGTAAGGTGTCTGTTAGTTTTGGTTAATGTCTCTTTTGCTGTACAGAAGCTTTTTATTTTGATGTAATCCCATCTGTTTATCTTGTCTTTCACTTCCTTCGCTTTGAGGGATGTGTCTTTCAAGATTTTGCTGAGATGTACGTCATGTAGAGTTTTGCCTATATTTTCTTCTATACATTTTATGGTTTCAGGCCTTACATCCAGGTCTTTTATCCATTTTGAGTTGACTTTTGTGCAGGGTGTGAGGTAGTAGTCTAGCTTCATTTTTTTGCATGTGGCTGTCCAGTTTTCCCAGCACCATTTATTGAATAGACTGTCCTTGTTCCACTGCATTTTCTTT
>PVIJ01010462.1:0-60109 GCA_004024925.1 Scalopus aquaticus
GTGTGTGTGTGTGTGTGTGTGTGTGTGTGTGTCCGGGTAGCCCGGCCGTCCGGGTGGCAGCCGCACGGGCAAGCCCAGCAGAGACGCAAACGGCGGCCGTGTCCCTGTGCCAACACCGGGGTGACCTGTGAGCGACCGCAGCCCCCGCAGCAGGGGCGGGGTCCCGACGGGGCGCGCTGCGGACCCCGTGACTCCCAGGACGGGCTGCGGGAGGGTCCGGAGCCCGAGCAGGCCCCAAAGTGCAGGCCGAGCCTCCGCGGGTGAACACGTCAGCAGAGATGACGAGCCCGGGAAGGGCGAAGGGAGGAAAACTCTCCGGAAAAGGAAGGATGGGGGGGGGGCTGGGAAACGGACGGCGAGGAGCAGCGACGGGGCGTCTCCTCCCGAGCGGCATCCGAACCGTGAGTGCGGAGTGGTCCCTGCCGCTCCGCCGTCGCCGCGCGCACTGTGAAGCGGGGTCTCCCGCTCAGCAGTTCAGGGAGCAAGCGAAGGTGCTTTCGTCACGAGGAGTGACGTCAGGGGCAAACAGGACTGACGTGGAAACAGGCCCCTGGTGCTGACATTGCCCCCCCACCCCCGCAGACGTCAGTGTGGGCTTCTCCGAGGGGAACCAGACGCCAGGACGTTTTAAACCATCTAAACACACATTTTAAAAACAACAGCCTTCGTTGTCGAGGGTGTTGATGGAAAGATAGAGAACAAGCTCCAAACAGAAGGAATGATGACGTCCCCTACTTCATTATCCCATCCCATGAGACCAGGGGACTCGGAGAATCCTGACTTGTGACATCATTTCCTGCTCGGTGATGACTATGACAGAAATTTCTAGAGTGAGAAAAATAGGCAAAGAAATCTACGTTCAGACCATGGGTAGCTCAAACCAGCTGGCTAAGTTCCTTAGTCGGAGTCATTACTGTGTCTTGAAAAGAAATAGAAGTGATGAGTTTAGGGCCTCCTGGGGGCACAGGGAGCTATCGGCAGCCACGGCAGCACGAGTTCGATCCCCGGCCAGGGAGCTTCCCACAGGGTGCAGCAGACCCCTCCTGACTCGCCCGCTGCTCCCCTCAGCAGTGGATTTCAGTAGCTCCGCCTTTTCTGCTCCCCGCTCTGTCTCTGGTGAATCCTCTCACCACCCCACACCTCTGGCCTGCACCCCAACTCTTACATGCATAAATAAATCTTTTTAAAAAAGAAGTTCAATGGAATATTATGGAGAGGTCACAGGCCATCGACACGAGCAGACATGATAATATCAGCAGTGACAGGGGTGAGGACCCGGCCAGTGTTTTGTTCTCATATGATTTTGTTAAGAAGTCAACATTAAGAAAGTTCTGGAAGGATGATTTCTTCAAGAAGACATTCCTTGCACGAGGGACCCGAGGCTTGAAGGGGAGAGAGTGTGTGTGGCAACTTTGTGCGTCCAGCAACATGGAAGCACCCTTGTCTCGGGCTGGGGAAGTGGGAGAGATGACAAGGCCTTGCCAGCGGGAAGGTGTCACTTCTCACGCGGGCTCCTCGGGCTGTCGAAGAGCCTCTCATAGAATAAAGACTCGTCTTCCTCCTTGCGCTGCCTCCTCTGTCGGCCCTGTGCTCCATTTTGCCCAGATGATTACAGAAAGCGTGAAAAAAACCTATAAAGTTCTCTCCCCACAGCAACTCGGCTGGGAAGTCACTTCTCCACCTCTTTCCTGTGATAAGGTGTTAATGATATGTAGATTAAATATCATTATGAAAGTTAATTTGCATGCACCCAAGCAGAAGGGAGAATTGGTAATTTTTAAGTTTTAGCACAAAATGTCTCTGTTTTCCTGGGCCTGTGTCTGTCCAAGGCTATAGACTCAGGTCCCCCAGGGACTCATCTGGAAGCCTGCAGAGAACGCAGGGTGTCAGTGGCCTGCCCTCTGGGAAGGCTGCTGGTTTCGGAACAGCGGATCCTCCCTGCGCTTGCAGTTCTAATGCCTGTGTTCCACCTGACCTTGCCAGCCCGACCTTCAGGTAGCAGAACCGCAGCTTGAGAGGAAAATGAAGCCCCCCATAAATTTGCCTCCCCGAGTGCCCCAGCCCCGCCGTTGGGCTGGAAGGGGCACGCCCGCGTCTGATGCAGCTGAGCATAAATCACTTATTTCTGGAGAGCTGACGTTTGCTGTTGTGGTAACTCACTCTGGACATTCGTCCCATTTTTTTTTTTTTTTTAAACGAAAGTCCAGAGAGATGGACTCACTCTGAGCATTTGCAATTTTATTTTATTTTATTTTTTTATAATTTTTTTAAATTTATTTATACATACAAGCTGGGGTACAGGCCAGAGGTGTGGGGCGGCGAGAGGGTTCACCAGAGACAGAGCGGGGAGCAGAACAGGCAGATCAGAAGCACACTGCTGAGGGGAGCAGTGGGCGAGGCAGGAGAGGTCTGCTGCGCCATGTGGGATTCTCCCCAGCTGGGCATTGAACTCACATCACCGCTGCCGACAGCTCCACAGCGCAGCGCTTAACCGCTGCGCCACCGGGGAGGCCCGACATTCGTCCCATTTATTGTCTTTCTAGAATGCAGCACAGACTTTAGGACTTTAAAATCTGCTTGTGTATGCAGATTTTTTTTCTTTTTGTGCATGCATTCATGAGCTAAATGGATTTGCCTTTACTCTCTTTGTTACTGTGAAAATATTTTCATGAACGTGGAAAGGAAATTCGACCAGGACCGAAGGCACAATGGAAACAGCAGCTCCTCTGCAAGGCCCGTGCCCGGCTCCAGGGCTATGGGAACCACTAGCCACGTGCCTTGGTGGCTTCCTTGGAAGCCCCGCACAGCCGATGCCTCTGTCCACCTAATGCACACCCACACTCCTGCACGTATGTGTATACACATGCATGTGTGTATACATGCAAATGCACACACAATTTTTCATGGAGACGGGGCATTTCAGGACCACGGTTTTTGACTCATCAAGCTGGGTGATCTGAACCAATCAACACACCCAGAGTCATCTAATTCTTCTTAGTAGCTCTTGCAACGGCAATAGTTTCTGATTGCGTGGAAGTAACAGATTATTTAATGACTTTACCGTAATCGGCCTTCTAGGAAAGCAACTTTTCGGGGAGACCCCTCTACAAATGCGGCTGGCCACCCTGCTTCTTGAGTTTTCACTCTCCCCTGAGGTCGAGGCCTGTTCGTGTAGTTGCATTGATGGCTCCCTTGGCAAGGAAACCCTCGGCTTGTTTTTCCTTCGTGACTTTGCCCACTAGGAACAAGATAGAATCATCGAGAAGACATGGTCCATGAGCAGCAGGCTGGAAATTAGGTCAAGAAACGTCAGATAAATAAACTAGAATTCAGTAAGAGATAGTGAGCTTCTTCCAGCACAGAAATCAAATTTATTCTCATCGCCTAGACATGGTTTCTCTTTATCTTTTCATCCTAAGCCACGGCAGCCTGTGGCCCCTCCGGCCGGTTTCCAGGCAGCCCCCCCCCTCCTGGGGCACCTCGAGGCGTCCTGAGCCAGGCCAGGGGTTCTGCATGGGCGCTGGCTGCTGGGACAGCCTGCAGCTAAGGGCCGGGGGCCTGGGCGTGGCCGAGCAAGCCCAGTGTCTCTGCTCTCGGGCAGGAGCCCCTGCTGGCCCCGTGGCTGGTGGCCCCAGTTCTGAGGCTGGAAGATCCGACAGCTCAGGCCTTTCTCCACAGTCTATCGGCTCTCTCCGGGACGCTTTGCCTTGATGTCTCGCTGCCACCTGCTCTCCTCGCAGCTGCCTGCGATCAGATGAATGGATGAATTGATGACACCAATTCCGGTAGAATCACTTTACTGCGTGGGCAACCTCCCCGCCTTTTTCTAGAGCTTGATGGTAAAGGCTAGATTGACAAACCAGCTCAGGCCAGGAGTGAAGCAAGACTGGCCCTTCTCTACCCTTGAATGCAGGAGACAGTCCCAGAGTACCCCCCGCAGTGGCGGGAGGGGACTCGCCACTGGTCACTGGTGCCGTGTGGCCCCAGGGGCAGGCGGGAGCTGCGTCCAGCGCTCTGGGGCTCTTCTGGCTTTGGGGAGTGACTCCGGTGCAGGCGCTCACACTACTGCGACTGCTTTTAACCCTGACCTCACTGTGAAAAGCCAGGAATTTAGCCTCGAACCACCCCGGGTTCTTGTCCCATGAAGCCACTAAAGGGAACCTGCAGACTTACATAAGCCGAGAGGAGCACACCTCATTCACAAAAGTCAAGAGCGGTTTGTTTCAAGGGACTCCCGGGGCCTCTGTGCCTGGGAGGGGCGAAGAAGCCATTAGGGGCCGTGTCTGGGGGCGATCTGAACCTTTCCCTCGATTTTCAAGCCTCATCACCCCGCCCTCCCAGGGCCATACTCCTGCGGGCGGATGTGCCCGTTCCCAGCTCTCACCTCAGAGCTTCTCCTTTGCCTCCCTGTCCAAGGTCTTTTCATTCTCTCAGGATTTGCTGCCCCTGGTTATTTAGTCCTCCTGGGCCTTCTGACCTCGTCTCTGGAGCATGTTTTGGTCAGCACCTCCTGGAATGTGCTGTCCTTCGCTCAGGAGCCTCTGGAAAGCTCCAGAAGCCCCCGGCCTGGGCTGTCCCTGACACTGCCTACTTAGCCCTGAGCTGCCCTGGGACTCGGGGGGGGGGGGTGCAGAGTCTGAGAAACCAGGAGAGGCAGAGGGATTAACAGAGAGCTGAGGGCACCCCCAACATTCTGTGTCCTGGTGACCCACGGGACATTTGGTGACCCACGGGACACCAAAGCGTGGTGGCCGGGACTGAGGGGCTCCTGACCGGCTCTCTGGGGGGGCGTATGCTCTGCCCCTTCTGCCGCTCCATCCTCACTGGCACCAGCTCTGCATCTTGGGGAAAAGCACTAAGATGGACACAGCCAGCGGGGTTGGTGGGAGGGCCAGGCGAGAAGGAAGCTGAAGGACCTCTGGCTTTTCTGATCTGTCATCCAAGCCTGGAGAGAAGCAGGTCTGGGGGACGGGAGGGGGCCAGATTGGGAGAGCAGAGGGTTTTCTAGATGGAGCCATGCGACGTGGTACAGCAGCCAAGGCAGCACGTGAGGTGGAAACAGCTGCCTCGGCGACTGCGATTCCAGCAGGGCTGCAGGGGCTGGAGCCCTCCTCGGACGCTCCCTCGTCTCCCCGCCCGGGACAGTCCCGAGGCCGTCCCCAAGGCCTCGTTCCTCGGAAGGGCCACTTTGGCTCCGCGGAAGACCCGCGCTGGCGACCCCGTCCTCCACCGCCCGCCCCAGAGCACAGCCTGGGAGCGCACAGAGAGCCCTTGTTTCATCTCTCTGGGGTCCAGCCAATTAGGTTTTAATTAAATGAAAACAGGCGTCCCAGGTGGCAGGAGGTGGAGGGGGCAGGGAGAGCCGCCGGGCAGCTCCGCGGGCGCCGGACTCCCGGCCTCAGCGGTGCTGATTATTCCGGGTTTCTCCTCTCTTCTGGAGCTATTAGAGTAGAAATTTAATTACAGGGATTGGCTTATTCAAGGAATCAGAAATAACCTCTGCACGCCAGCTTTTTCTCCCCTCAACGGAAAGGACACTGCAGGATTCTGCGCTTTGGTTGTCCTGCCTTCTGAGAGGGGGAGGGGGCGTCCCCATAACCCCTCGCTTACTGGATGAGATTTAAGTAGTCAAGAGAGCTCGAAGGCAACCTTATTCAAGAGCCTATCAGAGCAAAATATCAGGAGGAAAGAAAGTGCCTTCTCTGCTGCAGTCACGTCTCAGGCGCTGGTAGGCCCACAATTTAAAAATCTCTTAATTTTTTCCCCAAATAGAACAATAGCAACAAAACGCTCCTGGTGGTGGATGGGAAAAATGAGAACCTGGATTGTTTCAGGTCTGTTGCTTCAGACGTTGCTTCACAAATAAGGTTGGTCTGGGGCGTTTGGTCATTAGACCCACGAACTGCAGTGTGCACGAGAGCCAGGCCACCTGGGGAAGCCGAAGGTCACCACCTCACAAATTCGTCCCTACCGCACCCCTGCTCCGCCCACCGCACCCCTGCAGGGTGAGCTGGGTCTCTGGCTCCTTCCCACTTTGGCCCCTCCACGCGGTGACCTGGAAATGGGGAGAGCCTGCTGTCCAGGGAAGGGGCTCTCGCTGCGGCACCCCCGTCCCCACGCCCCCACACAGGACTTCAATCCTGGCCACGGTTTAGGAGCAACTGGCCTCGTCTCCTGGCCCGGCTGGCCTCCCGATGATGGCCCGCTGGCGGCCTCCATTTACAGCGCCCTGCGCGCCCCTAACTCAGCGCAGAATCAGTTTCTTCCTCTGGGATCTCAGCCGGGGTTCGGCGATGCTGGTTTCCGCTCTTACGGGTTCAACTGGGATTCTTCGAACTGCTTTCCTGATAATACCCTTCAGGCTCTGCCAGGCTCCTGGGCTCCCCTGGGGACAGATCACCCCACCTCTTCTGCACCTGCCTCACAGGTCTGAGGCTGAGGCTCGGCGCGTCCCACGCTCTGCGCTCCCAACAGAAGCGCTGTCTCGGCTGGACAAGGGGGCTCTGAGAGCTCCCGCGCTGGCTCCACGCAGAGAACCCGGGGGGTGGGTTCCCCATGCAGCCCAGCCCAGCCCAGTCCAGCCAGGCCCAGCCCTGAACTGGACCCCTGCCAGGGCGGCTCTGCGCCCGCTATTAGCCGGAGGGCCAGTAGAGGGCGCTCCTGCATCACAAACGCTCCGAGTGGGGGCGGCTGCTCGCGCACCTGCCGCCTGCGTGCGGGCGCACACGCCCAGGTGCGGACACTTGGCCTTAAGCACCTCCGAGGACGAGAGGCTCGCCCTTGCGTTTCACGTCATTAACCTTAACGAAACAGACAGTAGCCTGGAGTGTTGGCTTCATTGATGGCACCTTTGATTTCTGAGCCCTTAAAGGGAAACGAGGATATTTAGGATCCAGTGGCAGAATGACTGCCGCCTTGTTGCATTGTTCACCTGCACCAACTGAGTTGTTTTCTGGGTGCAAAGTCACCCTGACCAGAAGGCAAGGGGAGGGGCGGAACCAGCCGCCAGAGTGAACTGCATCCCAGGCAAGACCCCCGGGCGGTAAGCGCTCGCCTGTTTTGCTCCAGCAAAGGCGGCGCACGCACGGCCACCCCTATTCACGTGAGGTCTCTTCGCAGTGTCCACGTTGACTTTTCGCAGCGCTTACCACGAGCGGGCCCTGCGCCCCCGGGAGGCCCTGCTCCTCGGGCTTCACAGCCTGCCCAGGTTAGGAGCTGTTAGAGATGCCGCTTGAGAAACGGGGAGCTGGGGACGCCACCTGGCCGGCAGGTGTGGGACACGCTCAGCACCCACCCGCTTGGCGCCCTAACCCAGGCCTTCCCCAGGGTGCTGTGTGCATGCAGGGCCGGCTCCGGCAGGCCGGCGTTTCCCTGTCACTTCCCTTTTCTGAGCTCCTGTCTTTGTCCATTGGAATCCACATTCTAAGGAAAGTTACTAGTCGATTCAGCTGGATGACATTTTTCTGTGTTGGAAGTTAAATTAGCAATGGTAAAATCAACTTATCACCTGGTGAGTGGAATTAGAACGTCAAGCTGTTGCTATTCAGTCTGCTAAGTTGGTGCTCAGTGGCTCTGTTCTGGAAGGCTCTATCCATGTCTATCAATCTGCATTTCCTACCGGACCACAGACGGCCCTTTCTTGCTAAGCCCAGCACAGGGGCACCCTGGGGAGGAGGGGTTGTAGTCGATGCCCCCAGGACTGTTGGCCATCCTTAGTTCAGCACTGAGAAAACACATCAGATGTTTTACCAAAATATTCCCCGCCCCCCCCTTCACCTCAGAGCAAGACCTGACTCAGCAGTGCGGATGAGGGGGCGGAGCCTGATGGGAGGGGTCTTCAGCGGTACCAGGTTGAAGGGGTTCCAGTCTCCTGACCCTTTCCAAATACCCAGGTCCTGGGGCCCCCATCGCCAAAGTCCCATCTCAGTCTGACTGTGGCCTAGGCCACCTGGGGCAGAGAGGAAGGAAGGGGAAGGCACCATCTCACAAGAAGGTGGCTATCTGCAGGGCAGGTCTTGAAGACAACCAGAAAATCACCCCCAAAACACAAAACCCTGGTGCTCCCCAAACCCGGAATGCCCTCATAAATCACCCCACAGTAATTGTTTCCTTGCTGCCGTTTGTCCTGTTGTTGCAGAGACCTGATTCTTCTTGGGGAAACCAGCCAGCCTTGGACCACATCTAATTTCTGTCCATTTTCCCGGAGAGCAGAGCTTGATTCAGGAGACAAGGCGCCAGGCTCTCGTTGGCATGTGGGGAGAGGCCTGCCTCCTCTTCCTTCTGGGCCCGAAACCGAGGATGAGCGTCAAGGAGCTGGGAAGAGAAAGAGGCCATAGAGACGAAAACAGGGTTGATGGAGAGAAACTGGCCTAACCGCGTTGTTTGTCCCTGGATCCAGCCGTGCCTGAAACCCTAGTCATAAGCTTTTCAGGGACCATATTTCCGTATTTGTCCAACTCAAGCTGAATTTGTCTTTCACCACTGAGTTCATGTTGCTTACAACTTCATTCCCTGCTCAGCTAAAGCCATGGGGGGACAGTGGGTGCGAGGGGGAGCGATGGAGCCTCAGCCCTCGGCATCACTGGGCGTGTGGCTGGCACCTGTACCAGGGCCTTCTCGGTCAGTCGCAAGCAGCCACCTGGCCTTGCTCCCTCATCTGGTGGGATGACAGAATGAGCCACGACGCCACTGCCAGTCCCCAGACCCACTGGGGGGACAGATGACATTACTGCCGCCGTTACCATGGCAATCCCAGAGCTGGTCTGGGCGTCCCGCCTTCTGCCTTGATGAACGTCCCTCATTCTGCAGGACCCACAGAATCATCTCCTGTATCACAGCTCACCAAGGAAGGCAGTGAAGGTAGACACGTCTATAAAACTGGGGGGTTTATTCATAACTATCATTTTCATTTCTACCTCCCTTGACCCAATTTCTCTTTTCCCTGCCTCAGAAGCCGGAGTTGGACCGTGGGGAATCGGTGCCACTCCGCGGGGCAGCAGCAGGCCCCATTATCCGTAATGCACCCTGTTCCCTGTGCCCTGATGTGCATTTGTCCCGGCTAGCAAACCAGAGTGAAACTGGGAGTCTGGAGTGAGGGGGGCTGGGCCAGGGACCGGGCCCCCAGGTGCCTGAGAAGCCCAGAAGGAGGGTGCACCTGTGACAGGTGGTTCTCAGCCCTGTCTAGATGCAGAGACCTGCCTCTGGACCTTGGCAGCTTGGGGGCCTCTTGTCCGGGAAAGCTGAGCTGTCCGCGTTCGCGCCTGGAGGTCCCCGATGGCCTGCTGCCTGCGATGCACATGGCCGGCCTCTGCGCACATCGCCGCCGCCAGACCACAGGCGCCCTGACCCTCCGTGGCTTGGTGGTGACCCGGGAGCTTGGGCAGGAAAGCAAGCCAGCCAGGGCAAGTGCGGGCCGGGGCCCGGGCTCGGCAAAGGGAGAGGCAACGGGAACGTGCCCGGCTGGCTACAGGGGCGCGGCTCGGGGCGCAGGCCGCGGCTCCTCCTTTCCCCATCTTGGGGCGCGGGAAGCAGACCCCTCGGCCCTCGAGTCCAGCTGGTCACTCTCAGCCAGGCGCCCCCAGATCGCGCGGGAGGGCGCTGCCCTCGCCCCGCCCCGGCCTCCAGGCCGCACCTGCAGGCCCTGCAGAGGCCCCCAACCGGGTCCCTGAAACAGGAGGCACCGCCCGCGGCTGCGCCCCGGCTGGGCGGTCCGCCACGCCGCGCGGGCTCGGGGTAGGCGGGCGGGCGGGGTGGGGGGGGGTTCCGGGAGCCCCGAGCTATTTTTGCAAGATGCGTCAGTGGGCCGCGGAGGAAGAGCCGGCCATTGTCTGGGCGCGGCGCGGGAGGGGCCGCGGGGGGCGATTTCGAACTCCGCGAAGGGCGCGAAAGCCGCCGGCGGGGCGCGGAGCGGGCCCGGCCCGGGGCGGCTGGGGCGCGGCGGGGCGTGGCGGGGGCGTGGCGGGGGCGTGGCGGGCGCAGGGGGCGGAGCCCGGGCGTCCTCCCGCGCTGCAGGCTGGCGGCGCTGGGACTGCGGGGACAGCAGCGGCCGCGCCGGCAGCGACGCCCGGGGAAGCCCGCGCCCGCCTGCGCCTCCGAGGCGCGCCCGGGAGCGGGAGCGGGAGCGGGAGCGGGAGCGGCCCCGCGGCGCCGCCCCAGGCCGGAGACGAGCGCAGGGCGCGGGAGCCGAGCGCCGGGACAGCGGGCGCAGCGCGGGGGCGCGGCCCCGGGAAGCCGCAGAGCGAGCCCGGCCTGGGGAGGGCGCCGGGAGCGAGCGTCCTGCGCCGCGGCCTGGGAGGCGGCCTCGCCGGAGACAAAAGCCCGTCCGGAGCGGCGCGATGGCCGGCGGGCGCGGGGGCCGCGGGGTCTGAGCGCGCCGCGCCGAGCGCCCCGGGGACGCCGAGGCCGGGCCGGGCCCGCGGCGAGGGCGGCAGGCGGGGCCCAGGTGCGCCGGGCCGCGGCGGGCCCGTGACCGCTCGGGGGGCGGCGCCCTCCCGCCGCAGCCGCAGTGGCCGGCGCCGCAGCGAGGAGCCATGGGCAACATCTCCTCCAACATCTCGGCCTTCCAGTCCCTGCACATCGTCATGCTGGGCTTGGACTCGGCCGGCAAGACCACCGTGCTCTACCGGCTCAAGTTCAACGAGTTCGTGAACACGGTGCCCACCATCGGCTTTAACACCGAGAAGATCAAGCTGAGCAACGGCACGGCCAAGGGCATCAGCTGCCACTTCTGGGACGTGGGCGGCCAGGAGAAGCTGCGGCCCCTGTGGAAGTCCTACAGCCGCTGCACCGACGGCATCATCTACGTGGTGGACTCGGTGGACGTGGACCGGCTGGAGGAGGCCAAGACGGAGCTGCACAAGGTGACCAAGTTCGCCGAGAACCAGGGCACGCCGCTGCTGGTGATCGCCAACAAGCAGGACCTGCCCAGGTCGCTGCCGGTGGCCGAGATCGAGAAGCAGCTGGCGCTGCACGAGCTCATCCCCGCCACCACCTACCACGTCCAGCCGGCGTGCGCCATCATCGGGGAGGGCCTCACCGAGGGCATGGACAAGCTCTACGAGATGATCCTCAAACGCAGGAAGTCGCTCAAGCAGAAGAAGAAGCGGTAATGCGCCCGGCGGCGGCCTGGGAGCGCGCGGGGAGCGAGCCCTCCGGAATGAATGAATGGATGGGCGGATGGTGGGAGCGTGGAGGGAGGGCTGAGCGAGCGCCCGCGCCCGCGAACAAAGACAGCGAACCAAAGCGATGCTTCGAATCCTCGCCCGGAATCTCTGCCCCCAAATGCAGGACCAGTAACCCGCCCCCAGCCCCAGCTCAGGGGACCTTTTGTCTGAAAGCCAGAGCGACTGATGGGGCGGGCGGGGGCCTCGCTGGGGAGTGGACCAGCAGGTCGAGCTGCCAGCCCAGTGGACGCTCAGCTGTCAAAGACAAAAACCATTTCTTTTGCTCCAGCTGGGCCAGGAGTTGGGGCCGCCGGGCCTCCCCAGGACGTGAGTCACCTGAGGTATGCGGCCCCCAGACCGGGAAGCACCCTTGGGGGCACGCTGCTGCGGGAGGGGGTGGGGAATGCCTCCCCTTGCATTCCTGGGCTGCGGGAAGCTGGATAATCTCATGTCACGGGGCGGGCCCCTGTTGAAATTTCGAGTGTCCTGCTCTGGGCCCAGACGAGGTGGCCGCCCGGCTCCTGGGGGGCGGCCTGCGGCAGTTGAGCAGACAGAGGGCCTGGGACTCTGCTGGGCCTGACCGGGAATGGCCGCAGGACGCCCGCGCTGGCGCCTGTAGCCGCCACGGATAACCAGTCTTGCTGAGAACTGCTTTTCGGCCTGGAATCAGACATCTTCCAGGCGGTTTGGCCCGTGTCCATGTGGAGGTCATTATCACACAAAGAGACCAATAAAAATGAAAAAAAACAACACTCTTGGCGGTGGTGGCACATATGCATTTACTGTTTTGCAGGATAGTTCAGAGTTTCAAGGGTAAAGCTCTCAGCATAAATGCTGGGTGGGGTGTGTCGACGCAGGTTCCCCCGACGCCAACCCCGGCTGTGTCATCGGCATCAATTCCTAGAGCCTGGTGGGGGATTCAAGTCCCCTCCGCCTGCTGACGGTTGTGTGAGCCCGCCGGGTGTGTGCCGAGCGGCGGGAGGCTTTCGCCAGGGGCGCCTCTTCCACTAACCTCTGGAGGCTGGGTTTGGGTTGGTTTATTGGTTTTTCAGAAGAGAACCTCTGTAGATGGATACTCACCTTAAAAATGGTCACCATGGGGGGGGGACCTCCCTCTGCCCTTTTCTACTCCTTCACGCTGCAAGTGGCGACCTGTTTAATTTTCTAATTTGGTTCATTGTGGCCGATCTGGTTTGAAGTATTTCATTGACAATGTCTCCTTAGAGTATGTGATGTCACACACCAGAAAACTAAAACCCCACCTTGTAGCAAAAGCTGACCTCGTGGCATGGATGGAAAGGCGGAGGCAAGGCGGGCTCAGGGTCCTTCCTGTTCATTCTTGTGAAACTGACCTGCGCAGGCAGGCGGCCAGCACTTGAGGTCCCAGCCAGCCTGTGACGTCACGTCACCTGTACTCAGGCACTTCCCAGTTTACTTGAAAGGCTTTGGAAAATAGATAAAGGGAAAGAAGAGTAACTGCATATTTTTAATAATGTAATTTAAAAAATCCTTTATAATGGGACTGAGTCTGGGTTTGTGGAAGCTGTCGTGTACCCCAAAACACAGTGTCCAGAGGGAAAGCCAGTCTGACTGTTGGATTTTCATTTCCTCTTTGAATCTGTGTTTACAGGTAAAATGTTTTTCCCCCACTGTTAGATATTTCTTTACGAAGGAGGCCTGTAGAAATCGGGCAGATGGTCCGTGAGCACTAGTGAGTCCCGTTAGAAATCCGGACCTCTTGTCCACTCGCCCTCAAAGTCCACTCAAGAACCAGAGGTGGACGTTCTGGCCGAAAACCCCATGCTTAAATATATATTTTAAATGGAGGCACCTAACAGTTCATTTCCTTTTCTCTGGTCCGTGTATTCGGTCCCCCTTCCAATGCTGGTCGTTTGTGGAAACTCAGTAGGGAACACAGAGCTAAGCAATGTTGCAAGCCTGAGAGATTTCAGTTTACATCTTCCCAGTACCCCTCGAATGGGCTGGTCCCGTCATCTGAAGAGTCTGTATAGAATTATTACAAGAAAAATCCATCTTCCTTTATTTTCTTCACATGCGACAATTTCTTAAGCACTTTGACATTTTGGTAGTTCCACACTATGGAGAGAATAATATATTTATTTTGTGACATTGCAGATGCCAAATACTGTAGCCTTCTCGTGCTCACGATACTAGGTTCAAGATAACCATTTGCGTCCTGTCCTGCTTGACAAAGGAGGCAAGATGATTTTGTGTTTTGCATTATCAGTACTTAAGGGTGCAGTCACTGTCAGTAATTGTGCGTAAAGTAAGACCCTGTGGTGTGTCAGCAAATAGTTAAGAGTCTCCGTTGATTTCCCTCATGTCCCACCAGGTAATGGCCCACTTCATTTCTGGCCCCCAGGGACTGAGGACTCTCCGTCCTTTGGAGGCTCGGGTCTCCTGGGGGAGGTTGCTGAAGTGTTTCCTCGTGGACACAGGGAGAATAAGCCCCAGATTCTCTGCCACGATTTAGGGTTCTGGTTCCCGTTTTCGTCTCCACTGCTGTGATTCTCTGTCCTGACCATCCTCTCTGTCTCCCTGCCCTTTTATAATGCATATATGATGCTGTGAACAGAAATAAATTATTTATACAAGCAAACGTTTGGGGGCGTTTTCTCTGGACGGTTTGGTTCTACTTGCTCTGGGGCCTCTTCTAAGTCCGGGGAGGGATCCCAAGCTGGTCTTGGGGGTCCTACTGAGGTCTGGGCTGGATCCACGTCTCTGCTTCTTTGCTTAAGTCCCGCTCTGCCCTGTGGTGTGTGGGCGTCAGGCCCCAGTGCGCCGCTCCCCTTCGGGTGCCTGCTGGTCACTGGGTCTCGCGTCCCTCCGGAAGGTGGCCCAAGCCTAGCCCCGCCTCAGCCTCGTTTATTACCGGGACCGTGACTGGCCCTTACCTCCGCCGGCTCTGCCCGCTCGTCCGATGATGGGCTGGGGCGGCTTTGTGCTAACCCGACGCGTCTGTCTCGGGCTCCCGCGTCCTGGCCCCCTCCCGACCAGGCAGCGGCCATCATGGTTCCTGACCCGGCAGCAGTAGGTGTGGGGAGGCCATCGAGGTCTGCACCTGCCGCTGAGAAAGGGCCACTTTCTCGAGGAAAAACGAGGGGCCAGAACCGAGTCCCTCCAGGTGCGACTTGGAGCTTGTGGGGGCCCCTCAGGTGTCAGCGCCAAGCTGGACAAGGAGTAGGTCTCGGTGCTGAGCCAGAAAGGTGCCCTGTCAGATGAGCCTCGGATGCTCAGACTCATTTCCTGAAGTTCCTTCCTTCCAAGCCTCAGTTTCCCCAGGTGTAAAACGGGACCCTGGAGGCTGATGGGAGGAGGGAGCCGTGGCACACGGAGGTGCTCTCAGGAGCCAGGTGCTGGTGCTGGTGCCGTCCCTCGGAGGAAGCCGGGACAATGACCCTCACTCCAAGGCTTTAAACTAGGTGGCTGCGAACTTCCCCCTCCCGGAATCCTGCTAAAATCCTGCTGCTGGAGGGGGCCCCCTCGAGCAGCCACAGCATCTGGGAGCTGCCCGTGGCGGGGAGGGCGGCTCACGCGAAGCTGGGGAGGCTGGAGTAGGCGCCAAACTCAGTTCTTGAGACTCCTGCGCCCTTCGCTCACCCCCGCACCCCCCAGGCTGCCAGCCCTGGGGAGCGACCAGACCTCTCGAGGTGCTCAGCAAAAGCGGGTGGAGCCACTTAATTTGTGCCGGTTGCTTGGGGTTGTTTGCGTCAAGTGGGCTTTATGTAAACTATCGTTTCCCCGGGGAATATTTCATGGGTGAAAATAGCCAAAATATCAGCATCGTTGCTCAAAGCCCTGTGTGAAAGGCATCTCAGCATGTCCAGGGCGGTGAAACGTCACGCGCAGCAGACACCCGCGAGTCAGAGCTTCCCAGCAAAATGGGCAAGGTTTGCCTTTGCCACGGTCATCACGGAGGCCAAAACCGGGGGGCCAGGTGGCCGAGGCCGGGCCGGCACCGAAACCTCAAAAGCACTTGGACTACTGAGTCCTCGGTGCTCCGTATAAATAAAAATATAGGAACCCCAAAGGAGCAAAAGCTGAACCCTGGTTTTACGGCACAACCTTAATTTAACCTGGACTCGACAGGTGACCCCTCAAGAAGCCAGGCCCCACATGATGCCGGCCACTGGGACCCCGTCACTCGGCCCCCTAATAACTGAGGAGGCCACTTTGAGGCTGAAGCAGCTGCCACGTCCCCCCCAAACCGAACCTCCCCCCACCTGGGTGTTAGCGCAAGTCCATGCAAGTGTCTGTGGCAGCGGGGCCGGCCTCGGGGATGGCAGCACATTCTCTCCCGGGCCTGGGGTCTCAGGACAATCTGCCAGCAGCAGCAGAGCCCACGGGGTGTCCCCAAGTGTGGCCCTCAGGGGGACGGAGCCCACAGGTGTCCCCAAGTGTGGCCCTGGGGTCTGGACCTGTCAAAGGTCAAAGGCCTGACCTGTGATGAGAGCATTTTATTGTTCAGATACCTGCGGCTGGTCCCCAAAGCGGGTTTGTGCCCTGGCATTCGAGACTCCGCTTTGTATTCCACATGGCACTAAACGTGAAATAGTTTCTGACTTACTAAGTAGGAGAAATGCTTAAATACGTAACACTAAAATGTTCTCATGAGTGGGATTTTTTAAAAAACCACACAACTGTAGAAGAAAGTGACCCCAGCTCGGGCCTCCTCGACCTCTGCTCTGGCCTGTCCGCTGACCCCTCCCTCCTCCACCCCCACCGCCGGCCACGCGGGCCCCGCAGCGGAGGGGACGCGGCCTGTTCTCCCCGGCTCTGCGCCGCCTCCGCCCGCTGCCCCCAAACGGCGTCCCCTGCCCGCTCTCCCCGCCCAGCGAAACGCCTCAAACAGGGCGTCGGGGCACCGCGCGGCCTCCACGTCTGTCTCACTCACTCCTGAGGCTGAGCCGGGCCCCTGGGTCCAGAGAGGGACGCGCCAGCCCAGGCGGCTGAGAAGGCGGCCTCCCGGCACCCTCAGGCGGGAAGCGGGGCGAGGAGGGCCCGTGACCCCCCGCAGGGTTTTCAGTCCATGGCCCGACCTCCGCGCACCCCCACGCCCAGCCTCCGCGCTACGGGCTGGCTTCCCCGCACCCCGCGCAAGGCGACAGCGTGGTGAGAAAGACCGGGCCAGCGCTCGGAGCTGCGTTCACGGCGCGTGGGCGCTTGCCCAGAAGACACCTTCACAGGGCAGCCCGGCGCCCCCAAGCCCGTCCTGCGGCCAGCACTCGGCCGGAGGCAAAGGATGTGGTCGCCACCCCAAGAGCTTTGTGCGCTTGAGGGGTGTTTTCCTCCTGAGAGCCCCAAGAGCTGGATGAACTAATCAACTGAATCGATGGCCCACTGACAGGGGAGGAAGCTCGGGAAGGGGTCCCTGGGAGACGGCCTCAGGGTCTGTCCTTGCTGGGGTGGAGCCCAGGTGGGCGCCCCCAAGCTCAGAGGCCGGGGTCTGGGAGGCCCCACCCAGTCCCGCTGCGCCTGGAGGGCAGCGCCTCCTTGGCAGAAACTGGGTGTCTGAATCCTGCAGCTGTGCCCCCTCTGCAGCCTCCTGAACAGGGAACAGCCCCCCTCTTACAAACCCTCTGCAGGACTCCCATTCACAGCCCCTGCCTTCCGGACCCCAAGTTCAGTGCCTGCACCCCCAGCCCTCCACGTTGAGGAAAGCCCAGGCCTTGGACAGGGCCTGCCCTGGGAGCATGAACTTCTGGTGTTCCTTCAAGAGTCTGGGGGCAGCCATATCTGCCGGCTGGCTCTCGGGCACTTCTGCGCCCCAAGGTGGACAGAGGGTTCAGTGGGCCTGCATGTGGGCTGCAATCACAGACAAGCCAGCTCGCCCCTCTCACCTAGGTCCCTCCACCTCAGCCTGAGACTGAGGTTGCCTGCTTTGGGACTGCTGTTCCCTCTTGGGTGATGCCAGTTCTGCTTTAGTGCTGCTCTGGCCTCCTGCTCCGGTGGGCCAGCCACAGCCTGTGCTCGCCCTTCATCTCCTGATATGAAACTTGCCCCTCTGCGGCAAGCAAAGGAGACGTCCAGAAGGCCAGCGTCTCTCGCTGGGAGGCTCCGTACCGAGACCCTGCCTGCACGATTCCACTGCGTGACATTTCCATCAAAACAGGGAAACTACGTCTCCCTCTCTGTCTCTGCAGAATTCCCAAGCTTTTAAAGGCTTCTCATCACCATCTCCATTGCCTTAAACACCAACTCCCAGTGCAATTAATTACAGCTGCCCGGGTCTCATAAACGCCGAAATAATGGCAATGTCCAAGTTAAAAGTCTCCGTGGCAAGCGATGACAATTGCGACAGCTGATTTCATAAATACAGGTTTGCCTCTATTATGACATAGATGAAATTCTGTGGTGCTGCTGTGTAATTTGGGGGTGTAGGGATGCTGGATTCATTCTGTGAAAGAGCATGGTTAAAAGCAGCATCCGTGAGCAGCTGCGGTGCAGACACCCCTTTTCTATTGGGGACCGTCCATGGGGCAGAGGTGCCAGGAGACGTCCAGCCTGGCTCTTGTCCTCAGGGGCTAATATTCTAGCTAGTAAGTCGGGGCTGACCTATCAAGGGAGGTGCTTGAGGCCAGTGTGAAACAGCCCCCCAGTTTCCCCAGGGGGAGACACTCGTTCAACCAAGTTCATGCTTCCTACACCCCAGGCACTTGGAGCCAAAGCAGGAGTGGACACACCTGACAGTCTCCGGAACATGCACGGCCTCCAGGCCTCCTCCCACATCTGCCTCCAGGCTGCTGAGATTTCCTGGAGGGGTGGGGTGCAGTTGGGGTTGGCCGCCAATGTCCAAGCCTCCTCCAGGTCGCGTCTCCGTCCCCGGCCCCTTGTGGGTTGTCCACTTCCTGGGCCTCTAGAAACTGGGGCCAGCAATGGCAGCTCATATGGTGGCCTCAAATACTGTGGACCTCATGTGTCGCCCGCATCACAATGTCCACCAGACACTGGCACGCCCCTTAGTGTCACCTCCCCCGGTAGGGCACTCAGACGTCCGGGAGCCCCGGGACAGCTGAGCCCACGCTGTCCAGAATCTACCCCTGTTCTCATCCTGGCTCCTCCTCGAGCCTCTGCTGGGAATCTCAGCCTCCGGATCCTTCCTCGCGCTTCTTCCCAGGAGACGCCTCAGAAACCCTAACACAACCGTGACACCAGGATGCACCCCCATGAACCTCAGCAGGGATGTTTCCCTGACTGACACCCAGCTAACTCCCTAGAGTTGAGAATTTCCTGCAGAAATACTCAAAGTGATCAATTCCTCTTGAAATTTTGTGACTTCTTTTTGTTCCTTCTTTATCAGTTTGAGTGAGGAATTGGGATGGTGGGATCAGGTTGAACACTTGATTTGGGGTGAAAGTTTCCAAGGCAGATGCTATCAGCTTTCTTGCTGGCAGGACCCCAATTTTGCACTGGGATACAGCTGCCTCATGGCAACACGCTCAGAGAAGGTGACCCCAGAACCACATGAAGGGGAGATTGGTCTGAACCATGAAATTGATGTATTTTTCAGTGTTTTGCCTGGGAACAGTCACAGGACATGACAGTGACCCTTGAGATTAGCAGGAAAGGAGTTTTGGAGAGGAGTGGATGGACTTTGGAAAGCCTCTTACGTTTTAAAATTCTACACATGGGACATAGTCTGTTCCATTGCTGCTTCTGAAATTCAGTGAGTTACGATGTGATGCCCGGAGTAACTTCAGCCATGTTGACACCATGAGAGAAACCAGGAGGTGGCAGAAGGGTAAGATGGAAGGAACCTGGGTCTTTGAACTGCTGAAATCACCACCGCTGGCTGCCCAAACTTAGGACTTGTGGCTAGATGAGAAAATGAAATCCCTTTGCTTGCGATTTCAGCAACCTGCAGCCCAATGCCTTCCACTGATAAGGTCCCACAGCTGCCATCATCAGCTCGATGGTGCCAGTCAGTCAGGGCTCCCCACGACCCCTCTGTGCCAGCGGGTCACAGTGGGTTAAACCAGCTTGAGCCGCCCCTGCTGGGGAAGTGGAAGGTCCATGCACTCGGCTCCTGGCTTGACAGTCAGCAGGGACCCAGGGACATTCTGCCTGGACAGAGCAGTGGGCCGGGGGTGAATTCAGTATAAGCAGCAAGAAAGTCATGAAATGTGAAAGCCTTCCCCGTGCTCATTTCTCAAAAGACACTATTAAGGTACTATTGCTACCACACTTCGAGGGTTTGTTTTGTGCTAGACAAATGGAGTCATTTCATTTAATCCTGTCCTGAAGGGCAAATGCATGCCTCCAAAAGACAGACAGACAGATGTACAGACAGACAGGCAATCACAGGAACAACCACAGACCACTGGGGCGCTGAGCCCCGAGCTAAATACGTTAAGCAGATCTCCTATTTACACTTTATAATGACACAAGGGGCGGGACTATTTTTAGCGTCACTCACACCTCACGGAGGCAGAAGCGGGCTTGGCGCTGCCGGGTCACAAAGCCACTAAGCCGGGGAAGGAGGGAATCCCGCGGGGCCCTTCCCAGCCCCTGCTGCCTCCCACCTTCTCAGCTCTGCAGGCTGTGGGTGTCTAGATTAATTTACTCCTAACTGGCGGGGCCTCCTGGTCCCTAACCCACCCCCTGCCCCTGCAGCCGGGAAATGGGGCACGGGGTAGGGGCGGCTAACCCCAACCTTGTGCCTGAGCTCTGGTGTCTGCAGGGCAAGGGCACAGCGAGGGGGGTGGGGGGCTCTCCCGGGGATAGTGGTATGTCCTGAGATGTCTTCGGTCATCAGGGAAGGACGCCCAGGCACCGAGGAAGCTTTGGCCAGGAGGCGGGAGGCGCTGCAGGCCCGCCTTGTGGGGCCCCGAGCGTTGGCGGCTTAACAGAAGCTCACGGTCTCCCACAGTGGGGCCTGAGGACCGAGTCATGTCTGTGGTCTCCTTCGGTAAGATTCAAGGGTCCAAAAGAAAAAGCTTGGCCTAGGAGAAGAACAGCCCGCGACTGTTGACCAATCTGTTCTTTATTTTCCAAAGCTTAGGTTTTCACTCTCAGGGCTACGCATTGATTCCAGAACAGCATTTCAGCTGCTGTTTATCACCTCGTGTCCAGGCAGCGAACTCAGTGTCCTTATCCTCTTTCCAGACTTGGCCAAATTAAAGTGTTCAGACATCCTCACAGGGACGCCACTTGCACGCACGCCCCGTAAAGAGTTCACGCTACGATCACGCCTCGCCGCAGGACCCAGTGGCTGGGAAAGGCTTCTGGCCCCCGAGTCTCGGGGCCTTTCGAGCTTCCGCTTCTCACAATTGCATCAGCGCGTGTCTGCCTGGTGCTGCTTTAAGGTCATGCTCAGACGGGCCAAGCCAGACAGCGACCTGCTCCTCCTGCCACGGAGCTCTGCAGTGAACGGCTCCGCGATTGGACCCACCTGGGGACTGGCTAAAATGCAAACTCACACCGCGTGCTAGGGCGGTGGGGCCCAACGTCTGCTCTCCACAGGCCACCTGGCCACGCCGATGCTGGCGGTCTGCAGACCCCCGTGGGCAGCCAGCGTGAAGCTTCCAACGGAGGAGGAGGATGGCGGAGGCGCCACTCGCCAGGGCCGCCGCGCCGGGCCTGCAGGGGCCAGCACGAGGGAAAGGTGCACTTGGTTAAAAGAGGACCTGGCACCACAGCCTCCGCCTCCGGGGGGGAGCACGGCCGTGACCACAGCCTCCGCCTCCCGGGGGAGCACGGCCGTGGCCTCTGCCTGCATGTGGTGCCCACAGGGGCCAGCACGGAGGGAAAGGGGCACAAAGGTACCGGCTGGCGCTAGTGCGGTCCCAGGAATCCCGAGGCTCACTGTGTGGCCTGAAACTCGGTAGGCTCCGTCTCAGGGCACCCCTCGGTGGGCAGCCCCTTCCTGGGGTCCCAGCGGAGCTGCATCACCTGCAGGGCCCTGAGCTGCCGGACCAGCCTTTGGGCAGCTGCTGGACACGTGGAGGCGGGCGATGGAAGAGCCGCCGCCTCTCCCGCCCTCGCCGGCCGCTGCCGCCCTCCGGTCCTTGCACGCCCTGCGAGGCCGGGCGCCGTTCCCTGCGTGTGTGCGTGGGCCGAGACGGGAGCACGGCAGTGGTGCTCCCCCGTGGAACTGGAGGGAGGTGGCTCAGGCATGAGAGGGTCCCCTCCCCATGCTCCACTCCCCTCTGCAGGACTGGGGACGGCGGCTCCAGGGGGACTGGGGCACAAGAGGACACCCCAGAAAGTTGTCATCTTTTCCAGGGGAGCCACGCTGCTCAGCCAGCACCGCCTGCCACCTGGGCCAGGTGGAAACCACGCCACGTCACCCTGTTGCTTCGGAGCTCACACCCTGACGTGGTCAAGGTGAGCACCGTCACCCCACCACGAGAACCGCGGTGCCCGGCGAGCAGCTGGGCGTCGGGAGAGCTGGGGCGGGCGCCTGCTCTTGCCAGCGGCCCGGGGCTGCCCAGAGGCCTTGCCGGCCGCCTCTGCTTCTTGCTCTTTGCAGCAGAGCGTCTGCGCGGCATCTTTGGCACCGAGGGCAGGGCCTCTCGGAAGCCGGCGTCGGGGGCCGGCAGGTCCATTTAAAGTGTGTTTCCCTGCCCGTGTGCGTGATCACACGCGCTATAAAGCCAGGCGCAGTGGGGGGAGTGTGGGAGTTAGCGGCCAGTACGGGTTTGTCTTAGGAGGGGCCTTAGCTTCCGGGGCTGCTGCAACCCAGCGCCAAAAACCAGGGGCAGGGGCCTCCCTGGGGGCGCAGGGGTTGCGCAGGGATGAAGCTATCACAGCCACTGCAGCACGAGTTCGATCCCCAGCCAGGGGCTCCCCACAGGGCGCAGCAGACCTCTCCTGCCTCCCCGCTGCTCCCCTCGGCAGTGGATTTCAGTGGATCCGCCTGTCCTGCTCCCCACTCTGTCTCTGGTGGGTCCTCTCATCACCACCCCACTGGCCTGCACCCAGTCTTGTCTGCATAAATAACACATATCTTTAAGAAATAAGTGGGGGTGCTTGAAACAGTAGGACTTTGTTCTCCCATGGTCCAGAAGTCTGAAATCGAGGTGCTGTCGGCCTGGCTCCATCTGGGGCGCCAGAGAGGCTCCCGCTGGGAGGGCCGGTGCCGCCGGCGCTGGGTGTTTTGTGCAGGTGGCGCCCTCGCCACCCCTCCTCGATCTCCTCCCGTCGTGCCCAGGTCTGCCCTTCTGGGGACATGTCCCGGCACTGCGAGCCCTTCCTGCTCGGGAGCTTGTCATCTCACAGGGCCGGTGGACGCGCCTCCCGGGCCAGCGCTTCCCCCAGACAGAGGCCCCAGAGCTTGGGAAGGAGCACGCGGGGCCCACGGCTCGCGCCACCCTGATCAAAGTGAAATCAGGGCGGACGGGGCACCACTGCCCGGGCTCTGCGGCAAGAGCCACCAGAAAGCCCCAAAGGCCACAAACAACCAAGGCCAGCGCCTGGGGAGGGCAGGCACCGTCCGGGGTCTCACCCGCGCACGACTGCAGGGACTCAGGCTGCAGGGACAGCAGCAAACGTGGGGCTTATTTTACAAGCGGGGAACAGAGCTCACTGCACCCTCAGGCGGCGGCAGCTCCTTGGGAGGCGCTGGGTGAGACCCACGCACAGCCTCTGGGACCCCAGGCCCGGGGCCCCGGGGCTCCTCTCAGGCTGCGTCAGAGACAGGACCGGGCCCAGAGGGCAGGTGCTGGACGCTGCTTTTCTTCTCTCCCCCTCGGAGGCCAGGAGCGGACTTCCTCCTCCTCTCTTCGGAGTCTGGAGCCGTCGTCTTGCTTCTCCGGGGGCTGGTTCGTCGTGTCTTCCCCTGTTCTTCTCCTCAGGGGCCTCCTTCTCTCTCTGGGGCTGGCGGCCTCGCTCTTTCCTCTCTTCTCTTTTCCCCCTTTAGGTCCCTCGCATCCTGGCTTATATCCTCTCCCAGAGCACCATCCACAAGTCTGATTGGACCATTTTTCAATCCTGGAGCTGATTGGACCGACCCATCAGCTCCTAGCACCTGATTGGTCCATTCAAAATGGTAGTTACTGGGCAGGAGCATCGGCGACAACTGCTCCTGGAGCAGCAGCGCAAGAGGCACCACCGCTCCTGCTGCTCCCACTGCTAAGGCAGCTGGTTTCCGGTAACAAAAGTCTCCCACCTAAGTGACCGTGAGGCGGCCCCACCAGCACTGCCCCCAGTGAGTCTTGGGGGCCGCCTGTCTCCGTGGAGCTCTGCGTCCAGAGCGACTTGCAGCGTGTGTTCGCGTGTTTTCGTTTGGGTTTGCAGGAGCCGGACATGGGGCGCCAGTACATCCTGGGTCACCCGGGCGCGTGTGACGCATGTGCGTGGGGCGGCGCTGTCCTGGTGTGCCTCAGACACCCCTGAACTGCCTGGGCCCGCGGCGTGTGCGGAATGGAGGTGATGGAAGCGCCGCGAGGGACGCTGGCTGTTTGAAGGAAAGCAGAGAACGTGCTCTTCACCCGGGGGACCAAGGCGGCTCCCCGACCCTGGGCGGGCACAAGTATGTGCCACCGAGACTTCGCCAAGAAGCTTTTCGCCCCAAGTCGGCGCCCGTCGGCCCTGGCCTCGCCCAGCCGCGCCTTGATGTCAGAATCTCCTATGTCCTCGTGAGAGTTTCGGGGGGAATCCCCCGAGGCTGCACGGTGATCCCAAGGGCCGCGGGGAAAGGGGCGGCGCGCGGCTCCGATCCTCTCGGGGGTCAGGCTGAGCACAGACCTGCGGGGCTCACCCCGAGCCCATCGCTGCAGCCGGTGTCTGAGCGTCTGCACCTGTTGGGGCCCGGCCCCGCCTGGGGGGGACGAGTGAGGGTTTTGCATTCAGGCCTGAGCACTGGGGGCTCGTGCCCGCAGGGGCTGCTCGAGGCGGGTAGTGGGCTGCCTTGGTCCTGCGAGCTTCCGCTGCTGACTGGGTGCTGGGCTCCGCGCCCCCCATGGCCGTGGTCAGCGAGCGGGTGTGACTCACAGGAAGACAGAGGCCTTTAGGGCCTAAATGAGAGGGCTGGTGGGGGCCGGGAGAAGGGACGTGCGTGGGGAGCCTGCAGAAGCTGGAGGTCGGCTCTAGGGCAGGCCCCTTGCCAGCCAGCCCCAGAGCCCAGGTCCCAGCGGCCGAGAGAGAAGGGACAGTCTATGGGGCCTTCGAACCCTGTGGGCGTCAACCCCCCTCAGGCCGGGCCGAGGGAAGCTTGGGATAGTACTAATAACAGCAGCCGCCATTTATTGGGGCCTCTTAGGCTCAGGACTTGCTAAACCCTTTCTATTTCAATTCTGTTTAATCTTCACATCAGCAGGTCGCCTATTAATCAGGCCTCTCGGTTATGAGAAACCAACTAGGTCAAGCTCAGCCCGAGCAAGGGTGGAGAGTGTTGGGGCTGCCTGGAGCACAGGAGGAAGGAACCCAAAGCCAGGGCCACCCAGATGTGGGGAGCAGCCAGCAGCCGCCGCCAGTGGACCCCGTCGGCACACACACCCCACCTCTGCTTCCCTCTATGCTGGCGTGTTCCTCTTTTACAGCAGTGAGGTCTTCAAACAATAAAAAAGCCAAAACCCTGGTTCCCATCCTGAGGTTCCTCCAATTATCCATCCAGAAAAAGTTTTGGGGAACGTTTGCATCTGGGAACCAGACCTGGTCGATCCTGTGGCCACGGCGTCCAGCCAGCGAAGGTCCGGCCTGTTTGTGCATTCAGGGTGGGACGTGCTGGGATTCCAAAGTGCCGGGAGCCAGCACGGTCCCTCGGACAGGCGCAGGCCTGGGAGTTCACCTGACCTGCCCGGGATTCGAACCCGGGTACCCACCGCTGTGGGTGCCGTGGGCCGATGCTTCCTGGAGACTCCCGGGGCAGGGTGCAGAGAGCTTCCGCGGGGCACTTGAGAAGGGGGCCCGGAGAGGGCCTAGACTGCCACATGCCCCCCAATACCTTTCCTTCGCACCTCCTCGCCTGGCTGCTGACTTGTGTCCTTCCACGCCCTCTCAACAAGCCCACGAGCTAGCGAGTGAGCCCCACTAGCCCCCTAACTAGGAGGGGCCCCAGAACCTCATGGGGCCCCAATCTGTGCTCCATCAGAGCACAGGTGGGCGCCGGGGCCTGTGCTGACAGAGAGAGGAGCAGCGAGGACAGTCCCTGGCCCGAGCCCTCCCCCGGGCTGGATGCTGAGCTTAAAGGTAGAATTTGTTTAAGACTCAGATAAGAACTGGGAATTTCTAGACAAGTCATGAATGTGATGAAAAGCAGAGAAAAAGAAAAGCTTGTGTGTGTGTGTGTGTGTGTGTGTGTGTGTGTGTGTGGTTTTCATGCACAGTGGGTGCAGGGGGTACTTGAGAGCGGCAAGTCGCGGGTACTCGGAGCCAGCACTTGGACTGAGCTTGGCATAAACCCACTTGAGCTTTGCGGGAACTCAGCTCTTCCCGTGAGTGACCTTTCTTAAAGCTGCAGGTGCTGAGCTGTTTTTATTTTCCTCCATATCTTATAGCCAGAGGCTTCCCGGAGGCTCTGTCCCTCCTGCACAGCAGAGCTCGGGGCCTGCAGGGGAACACTCCAGCGCAGGGAGAGAGGACGTGAGCAGGGAGGGGTCCTACCCCCACCGAGCTCTTGGAGACGCCCACCCCCAGGCCCTTCCAGAAGGGCCGATCCAGCCGTGCTCGGACAGGAGCCGGCAGCTGCTTGGGGCTGCCTTTCAGGAGACTGGCTTGATTTATTGATAATAAAACCTGGAGAGTCAATGCAGAGAGAAGCTACCAGACAGGTCGGGCCTGATGGGACCTTTGAGGGACTCAGCCGGTGAAAGGCAAGAAGAGTGTCTCAGAGGCCTCAGGGTGCTGGGCTGTGGCACGCGGAGAAACGAAATGATCGAGTTCCCGGCGGCGTCTGAGGCTGTGTGGTGCTGCCCACACCGCGGGCTTGGCAGAGAAGCAAAAGATTTTCAGAGAAGAAGGTCCCAAACCCACCATCCCTGACTGCCCTGGGGGGCAAAGGGGGTCCACGGAGACGTGGTCTTCGTGCAGAGAGCCCTGCTCCGTGGGTGGACTAGTGACTGAGGAGTGGACGAGCGACCTGAGATGAGCAAACCGGCTCCTGTGACGCAGACAGTTGTGGACCTGCCAAAGATCGGAAACTGCTGCCAAGTTAGCCTGAGGGCTCAGGATGGTTTAATTGCTAAATCCAAGAATGAAGAAGGTTGACTAAGTCAGGCTCCTGGCAAGGACAACAGACGCTGAGTCCGCCCCTCCCCTCGGGGTTTATGCGGAGCCTGTCTGAGCTTCTCCAAGCGTCCCCCTGAGAACCAGGCATGTCCAGCAAGGAGGTTGGGGCCAGGATCCCCTCGGTTGACAAAGGAGAAACTGGGGAGACTGGGGAGCCAGGAAGCCCTGGGGCCAGCGGACCTCACCCAGCCTGCTCTCCGCTCCTCAAGCTTCAGACTCTGAGGGCTTAGCCGGGTGGGATCTCGTTCTGCCCACGCTCTCCAGCAAGATGGCAGCGTTCAGGCCAGAGTGTATCTGAGCAGCCCTCTCTGTGGTGGAAGGAGAAAGGCCTGGACACCAGAATTTCTCTCAGCTCCGTGCTGAGCTGATTTGTCTTTCCATGATGGTGGCATCTGTTGTGATTACTGAATGTTTGGCTTTGTGTCTAACAGCTGACTTGCTCTTTTTATTTATGATGTTTTGGCCTCGCCTCGTCTCCCCTCCTCCCCTTTCTGGTCTTCTCTTGAATGACTGTTTTACTTCCTCATTCCCTCTCCCCTTGGATTCGGAATTGGTGTTTTTTCTTTCATTGCTTTTGCCTAAAGTTTAAATATACATTCTTGCCAACAAATTGCAAACGAAATCAGCATCTCTGCTGAACGATGCAAGGACGCGCGAACACAGCCCGGCCCCTGAGTCGTGCCCTCAACGTCGCTGGCTGCGGCGTCTTCATTCTCCTGCTCCCAGTTAGGCATCGCTCTTGCTACATCCAGTTGCTATTTTGCTTGTTACTTACTGCTGCATAGCAGGTGACCCCAAACCTAAGCAGTTTAAAACAACAGACATATTAGCTCCCAGTTTGGGGGGGCAGGAAGCCGGAGTGGCCGCTCTGGGTGGTCCTGGCGACAGGTTTCTCAGGAGGCTGCCGTGGGGTCTCGCCGCTGCGTCATCCGAAGGCTTGGCTGGGGCGGAAGCGCCGCCTGCAAGTTCATTCCCCTGCCGTGGCCGACGCCGAGGCTGGGAGCTGCGGACCTGGTTGGACTGCGAGCTCAGTCCCTGCCCGTGCCATATGGGGTCTTCTCATTATAGGGCAACCCCAATGTGAAGTGGGGTGCTGACTGTAGGTCCTCACCTGTGCGCTTAAAAGGGACTTAAAATGAGACTCAACTGCAGGCACATTCAAAGAGATTAATAAAGGGTCTATGTACAAAAAGGGGAAAGGGGAAATGAAGAAAGGAATAACTCAGGGAGAAAGAGAGAGAAATTGGTGAATGCTGCTCCCAGTTCCACTGAGCAGGAACCCCAATAGCACACTGAAAGTCGGTGAAAAAACAAGGACCCCCAGAGCCCACAGGTCTGGTTATAGACCAAACTTGGCTGCTTAACTCCACCCTCCGTTCCCAGCAGCCTCCCGGCGGTGGTGATGACATCATGGGATTTGTAGTCCTTGGTGTCTTGGATCTTTTTGGTCTGGGGTGGTGGTGGGGTCCATAAAACCTGTTTGTGGAGTTTGTACAGGGCGTCCTTGCCCCCCAACATTCTCACAACACAGCAGCTGCTCCTCTTAGCACAAGAGATCCAGAGAGTGAGAAAGAGGACCAGGATAGAAGCCGTCGCTCTGTTACAACATTATTTTCTAAATGAAATTTTTAATGAAACTAGGGCCTCCCTGGTAGTGCAAGGGGTTGAGCCTCAGCACTATGAAGCTGTCCACAGCCACTGCGGCTTGTGTTCAACCCCTGGCCGAAGGGCTTCCCACATGGCAGCGCAGACCTCTCCTGTCTCCCCGCTGCTCCCCTCGGCAGTGGATTTCCATCGATCTGCCTGTTCTGCTCCCCGCTCTGTCTCTGGGGAATCCTCTCACCACCCCCCACACGTCTGGCCTGCACTGCAGCTCTTGTATGCATAAACAAACACATCTTTTAAAAAAAAGAAATTTTTAATGAAACTTAAAGGCCAATTGAAAATTTGATCATAAATTAAAAATAAAGAGCTTCACTGAAACTAGTCTTCATTCTACCACTAATTCAAACTACCTATCATGTTTTTGTTTGTTTTATCTATCTGCTTGTTCCGTTTGTCAAATCTTAGTCTGAACATTTTCTATTTCTTCTTTAAAATTGCACCGGTTTCTTTAAGCACACTCATTTTTTGTCTTTTCAGATAATTCTCCCTCAGGGCCTTGAATCCACCCAGGGATAATGGCGACATGGCAGACTTAATCTCGGGATTCCTGCCCTGCACAAATAAAAGAGCTTCAGGCCTATTTTTTCCTTCTCAGAGCCCTGGACAGGGGCGGGTGGTGGAGGGACGTTGGTGTGTGTCTGTCACTAACCATGCGGGATGTCGGGAACCTCGGCTTCGTGCAGAGTCCTCAGTTCCGACTCTCTTCCCCAAACCTCATCACTGCGGTCACACCGCATTAACCGAGGCTCCCTCCCCGTGCTGGCAACTTCCGTTCTCGTGGCTCCATCCTGGCTCTCGGCTCTGGCACCTGAGGGTTTCTCCATATCCTTTGCCAATTCAATGATGTGTTTAAATAAACTGATAATTTTGTGTATTTGCAGCTGGGGGCACCTCACATGGTTGGACACTGCCAAGTAGCTAGTGCTGGAAGTCAGCCTGGAAACCAAGACAACTAGTCTGCGGAGGCCAGCTCGCTGCCCGGGTCACTCTCGGGAGCACGCAGGAAAGGCCTCTCCTTCACGTGGGTCGTCCAGCCACAGGCTGCAGGGTCCTCACTTTGCTCAGTGGGCCCCCCACACTGGGGCTCCAATGCGGGAACGATTGCACGTCGTTCTGTTTTCACGATTTCCTTTCTCCAGAGATTGCTTGGGGCCCGAGAGTAACGTCTCCTGAAGACGTTAGACAGATGTTTGACACATTTGGAACATGGTTGTTTTAACTGAACGTTTAAGAAATAGGGGAGTGGAGTGGACACTGCCGAGAAGGGAGGGGCCGGGGCAGCTAGAGCCGGCCAGCTCTGCCACTCGCCAGGTGCCAGTTCTATGTTATAATTTTTTTTAAAGACGTATGTATTTATGCACATAAGAGCTGGGGTGTAGGTCAGAGGTGTGGGGGGGTGAGAGGACTCCCCAGAGACAGAGTGGAGAGCAGAACAGGCGGATCCACTGAAATCCACTGCTGAGGGGAGCAGCGGGGAGGCAGGAGAGGTCTGCTGCGCCCTGTGAGAATTTCCCTGGCCGGGGATCGAACTCGTGCTGCAGTGGCTGCAGACGAACAGCTTCACAGTGCTGAGACTCAACCCCTGCACCACCAGGGAGGCCCCTACGTTGCAGTTTTTATCTACGAAGGACGGACTTGGGACGAAGTGCCTTCCGAGCTCCTTCCGGCTTTCATGTAATTTGTAAAGCCTTGGGGTAAGTGGGCATGGTGCCACGTGGTGTGGAAGCTGTGCCGAGAGGCTCTGGGGTTGAAGTCACAGGTGCACGAGAGGCTGCGCCTGACCCCCCCGCCCCCAGCCGTGCTGCCCTCCAGCCTCGGCCCTCGCCGGCCTCCCCTGAGCTCCTGCCAGGTCCCCCTCGTTCACCCTCTTCCCTGAGAATGCACTGTCCTGCTCTGGTCGCCCCACGTCTCCTGCTGGGCTGTTTCTGGAGGCTTCCACTCCTCTGGCCGAGAAGCCGCAGCCCCGGGGCGGCAGGTGCCCCTCCCACCGCCCTGTCCGCCACGCCCCTCACGAGCAGGGAGAGAACTCCCGCTGGGCAGCCTCTTAGGCTCCCATCCTGGGCACTGCTGTGCAGTGTCTCCGCAAGCCGTGGGCCTCCAGGTAACTGAGTTGGGCCAGGGACTCGTCAACCGACAGAGACTAAGATAAGGAATAAGGACGCGGACCCCGGGCCCTGAGGTGGGAGGAAGCGGAGACAGACAAGCTGGGCTTGTGTGCAGGGGCAGCTGCTCTGGGAGAAAGGCCGGCACAGCGGTGGGTGCCTGGGGCCAGGCTGCTCGGGCTCCTCTGAGGAGAGCTGCGGTCTGGGGGTGACAGGCAGTCAGCTCCACTACAGGTTTCGGTACCGGAGACCCCCCACTCAGGGCTCTGGCGCTTGGCCCCAGAGCGCTGCTTGCGGGCAGCGCAGGCGGCAGCCATGGTGGACATTACTGCCCAGCACCAGGGGCCCCTGGGGCCCAGGCTGCAGGCAGAGGCCAGCGGTGATGGGGCACAGCGGTGGTTCCCCTACCGCACCCCGAGGGCACGCAGCTGGGCTGAGCTGGAGAAGCCCGTGCAGGGTGAATCCTCCTGCGGAAGGCCCAGAAGGCCTCGTGGAGACGCGCTGGCAGGGGCCGCGTCAGCCCCTCACGGCTCGTGGGCCTCAGCCAGGTGGAGACGTGGGTTGGCCTCAGGTGCAGATCCCTGCCTGACGCAGGGCGGGGCCTGTTCACACCTGAAGTCCGTGAAGCTGGCTTTGCTCTCTGCCTGGTAGACCAGGGTGGGGGTCCCCAGAGAACTTCCCAGGATGTCCCCCTAAGCAGTGGCAGCAAAGGCACACACCTGTGGGATGCCAGGCGTTCCGCTGAAAATATTATTAATAAGAGGAGACATAAGAAGGCCCTCCGCACTAAATCTTTGCAACACCTTAACTCACACTGAAGCCGGTTTTGGGGGTGTTGGGTTTGGAGAGAGGGGTCCTTGGGTTCACTCTGGGAAAAGTTTCATTAGAGCTCCCCTTCCAGCGGCATGTGGCGAATTTCTCGAGACAGAGAGTTGTATCCAAAAGGGCAGGTTTATTATAAAAACGGGGAGAATAAAGGACACTCGCCTAGACATAAGCGGGCAGAAAAAGCTGCCCCTGGCAGGGACGGGTTTGCTGAGAGGCCTGCAGGGTGGCAGGGGGGCGGGCGACTAGAGGGGCTGCCTCTGCAGGGGAGGTCAGTGAGGAGCTCTCCCAGGGTCACAAGTCACAGGCGGGCAGGAGGGCCCTGCCCCTGACCAGGGCAGAGATTGCCCTGATTGAGCCTTCTCTTCGGGAGGGCTCATTCCTTTGCAGAGGCAACTTTTGTTAACCTAATGACTTCTAGGTATGCCGAGGCTGAGTCCTAAAGACCCGTGATTCTCTCCAACGGCCTCATCTCCATAGCCCACCCCTGGGCTGGGCCTCCGGATACGATCTTGTCTACCCCCCCAACACACAGACATCTACCCCCCCCGCACCCCCCCACATCTACCCCCACCTCCGTTTCTGGCCTCGGGCTTCTGGTCTTGTGGTGCCTCTTTCCAAATTTTCACTTAACTTCCACCAACACCAGCTGTATTTCAGGTGCTCAGTGGCCACCAGGGCTGGGGAACAGGGCGGGGCCGGCTGGCCCAGAGGGAGACAGCGGGGCTCTAGCTCCGGAGAGCTTGTCCAGGACTCTGTGACCTTTAGATGGGCCCAGCAGGGGTTCTCCTCCCCACCCCTCCCTACAAGCCCCCACCCCCATCCATTTCCTCAGTGGGCGGTGTGCAAATGTTTACCCCACTGACCCCAAGGAATTTTGAAAAAGATTTTTGGGTGGGGGGAGCTTTGTTTTCTCATCTGAGTTTATCTGTCCATGGGAGGGGGTCACCACAAAACACAGAGTGACCCCGTTATTTCACCTTCCGCGGGGCGGTCAGCCAGGGCTGCGGCGGCCGCTGCAAAGCTTGCTCCAGAGGCCGAAGCTGAAAAAGCCGCCACGTGAGTGAAAACAGACGTGTGGGCTCTGAGCGGGCGCTCCAGGAACATACTCAGATGTGGGGGGCAGGGGCATGTTCCCCTTCTTAGCAAAGAGCAGTCAACTGTTCCTCGTAGTGTGAAGTGTGAAAAGCACCAATGAAGAAAGGTGAACTTCCGGGGCCAGAGAACAACTTGCAGAGACACCACAAGTCAAAACAAAAACAGAAAGCAACACTTCTTTCATCTGTCTAAAAAAAAAAAAAAACACCTCATTATCAGCTCTCAGTGGAGGATTAGCAGGCACCAAGGAGGAGGGAAGCTTCCGGAAGGCTGGCATTCCAGAGAAGCGCAGCAGGTTTTTGAAAGGAAGAATTTCCCCCCACTGGCCTACACAATAGGAAACTCTACAGTCTATATTTGCAAAGAGATGACTTAGAAAGGACCGAGGTGGGGCTGGCCCAGATGGGGGTCGAGAATAAAGGTCCAGTTAGTTGTGCTTCAAGCCACTTGTCCCGGACAAAGGGCCTGGGGGCAGGTAGCAGTTCCCCAAACAGGCGATCCTATCACTGTCCCCTTGGGGCTTCCTCTTCACTCTTCTGGAGGTGGAGACCCAACATTCTAGCCTTGGAAAAACATCAAGCTACCACTTAAAATTGCTGCTGCAAAAGAATTTTCAACCGCTGCATGGCTGAACTCAGGGGAAAGGCTCACCACTGTCCTATAATCTTTTATAAAATGCTTTGCTGTTCCCAGTTCCCCAGAAGATTCCTCAGCATCACAGATGCTCTGCATGGGGTGATGGCGGCTAGACAATTTAACAAGGTTAAAAACGAAGCACCGCCTGGCCCGGCAGGCTTGGGAGGCCTGGGCGGATAAGGGAACCTATACGGCTGCCTGGGGGCGAGGCCCAAGGTGGACACCATGATGAGAAGAGCCAGCCCGGCACCCCGAACGCAGAAGCAGAGGCCAGGGCAGTTTCTGGGTCAGAGGCCAGCACCCGCCAGACCAGATAACCCAGCAAATAACTTGTGCAAACTGGGACCCGAAGTTAGAAAGCACGTGAATACAGAGTATAAAAGAGGGCCTCAATCCTCCTTGGGGCACAGACCTCTCCCGCCTCGCCCGCTGCCTCTCTTAGCACAGTATTTCAATAAATCCACCTGTTTGGTTCTCTGCTCTGTCTTCGGTGAGTTCTTTCACCCTCGTGCCTCTTGCTGCACCCTGATATTTCCACTACAGTGACTGGGCTTGGCTGTGACAGTGATGGGGGAGATAGAACTTAAAAAAGAAGGAATCATAAGACTAGAACCTGACTCACACAGGAGGGGGCTGGAGGGGCTCAGCGAGACCAGCAGCCCAGTGATAACCAAAATCCTTAGAAACAGGTGCCTAAGGCTGAGCAGAAGGTGAAGATGTGGAGATTGAGCGGTTGCAGAATCTCCCGTTCCCTTTTAAACTCTATTTATTCGAAATCAGTAACAGCCATCCTCGCAGGTGAGCCCCTCCCACTGAAGGAAGGCTGTATCAGTGCCGTCCCTGCAAGAATGCGGGAAAGCATCTGGCCTGCCCACCTGTGCCTATGCAGGTGCTTTTCTTCACCAACTCTGTCCCTCTGCAGGGCAGCGGCCTCCTGCCCGCCCGTGACCTGTCCCGTGCTGGCCCCTCAGCAGAGGGGCTCTCCGCAGGGCTGCCCACCTGCCCGCGACCACGCAGGCCCCTCTCAGCAAGCCTGTCCCTTCCTGGGCAGCTCTTCCTGCCTTCTGTGTCTGTGAAGCGCCTTTTACTGCCCCGTCCCTCCCTAGTAAACCTGCTCTTTAAGTATAAAGTCTCTGTCTCGGGGAGAAACTCGCCGCATGCCGCTGAAGGGGAGTTCTGGGGAGACCTTTCCCATAGAGAACCCAAGGACCCCACGCTCAAGCCCGTTAACCCCCAAGGGACATGCTCAGGAGGCAGAGGACAGAGCCCACCTTGCTGTGACCCTGCTCGCCCTGTGGGGCCCCCATAACAGGTGGCCCCTGTGTGTGTTAAGACGACGGAAGCCACTCCCTGGGTTCCGGAGGTCAGAAGTCCACACAAGGAAGGTGCGGCCTGGTTTGGCGCCTGCCCGAGGCTCCAAGGAAGAACTTTGAGTCCCAGCGTCGGCTGGTGATGCGGCTGTGGGTCTCTCCCTGTGCGTCTCTGCGGCTTCTTCTGCATGTCTCTGTGTCTCTGTTACCTGAATTTCAGGTTTGGGGTCTAGGAATCGACCCCAGGCCTGGGGGGCAGCGCTAAGCCCCTGGGACCACCACGGGCTGGGGTCTCGAAGCCGCAGCAGGAACTTCCTTCGCGGACACTCAGGAGGAAAGAGGCCAGTGCAGTTAGAGAAACAGATACAAGGGGAAGATTAACACTCTGTGGGCCGCTCACGTATTAGTACGTGTTTTTGTCACCAGTATCAGGTGGCCGCTCACGTATTCATACGTGTTCATCTAGTCTCCGGTTTTTCACGCCACGGCGGATTTATTTGGAACTATTAGGAGCTATTTCTGTGATCGTCCTCAGTCTAGAAGCTTTCCACATTGTTTTGGTGAAAGTGTCAGGTGTTTTAGGAGAGATATGACAGTTTTTTTAATACCCAGTAGTTCAGGAGTTGAGTGTGTTTCATTGAATGCTTCTGCCATTCATGCGGTGGCACAGACAATGGCCGGCCCCAAGGGCTGGGAAATTTAAAGGGCACCGGCACACAAAGTGTTAAGGAGAAGGGGGATAGGTACAAAGGGGGACTCCAGGCCCGAGGAACTGGGCCAGGGAGGGACAAGGAAGCCCCGGAGTTGAGCCTCAGGGAGCCTCTCCCAGCTTTTCTGAGGCCCCTCAGTCCCCCGGTGAAGGGTTAGATCTCGGTGGTCTCGCCCACTCCGCCTTCCTGTCCCTTGCCCTGATTGCATCTGGCTTCCCAGCCCTACTTTAGAGCCCTTTTTCTTTATCTTCCTTGTCCGGGAATGTCCCCCCAGCCCCTGGAATCTCTGCCCTTATCTCTGAGCCTCCCTATTCCTCCGAGGCTTGCTCTGACCCTAGAAGCCAGCGGCTGGCCTGTGACTCTTCCTCCCCGCCTGCCTCTGCGCGTCTCTGCCTCCTCGCCGTGTGTCTCTGTGTCTCTTCTCTCTGTGTCTCTGTTCTCCTGGGGGCTTCTTAGACGGACACCATCGCTGGGTGAGGCCCATCCTGGAGCCAGACGGTCTCCTCTTAACTGGTCACACCTCCAGGGGCCCAATTTCCAAATAAGATCCTGTTCTGAGGCCCCAGGGGACAGGGTTTCAGAGTCGGCTGGGGGACACTGCTTGGCCCAGCACGGCACGATTCTCCCCTCCAGGGTGGGACCCCCACTCTACTGGCTGCTTCGGCCCCGCAGACGTGACCCCGGCGAGGCCCGAGACACTCCTCCCTGACGCTCAGCTGCCATCGGTGGCCCGGAAATGGACCCAGACAGGATGACAAGTGACCTGTCCTGTGACGTGCCTGCCAGGCGGCACCAGCAAAGGAGGAGAGGAGAGGGGGAGCGACGAGGGAGGGAAGGAGGGAGGGGACCCAGCAGTGGGAACCGCGGGCCTGGCTTCAGAGGAGACAGAGACCAGACGAGTCAAAATGCCCCAGAGACCCAAGGCCATGGCCGAAGTGGCCGCCCCCTTCCCAGGAGAGCGGGCTCTCAGCAGGACGGTGTGGGTGCATGCCTGGGCGGAGAGAGGACCCCTCAGAGAGGCCGAGAGCCCCCACGCGCCCCTCCCCGGGGGCCACCCTGGCCTCCTCCCTCCCAAGCTCAGCGTCGGCGTTAGCCCTGCTCGACTCGGCGCCGCACAAAGATGCGGATGGAGCTTCAGTATCTAGGAGGGGTGGGGGCGGCGTCTCCTTAGGGGGGACATGGAGGGACCGGTCCCCCACCCGTACCCCCGTGAGGGGAAATCAGCACAGCAGAAACCCTTAGGCACTTTGGACTAGGCTTTGGCAGCGCGCCTCTGTGCCCCTCGCCGGCCCCAGCTCCCCTCGAAAGGGCCCCCCCGAGAGCCCCCGCGGGAGGCGGGGGGCTGTGGGGCCATCCCACGTGCCCACTGAGCCCCGCTTCCCTTCACCTCCCTTCCAGCACCCGCTTCAGAGTCACGCCTCTCCAGCTGCTTTTTTCAGCCCGAGGAGCGTGGAAAGACTCTGTCGAGGGAGCAGTCAGGCCGGACAGAGCCCCAGAGGGGCCCGGTGGTCGGACAGGGCACTGCCTGCCCCGATGAGGTGAGGACGATGTCGTTTTTGGGGTTGATGGGTTTCAGAGTGGGGTCCTTGGGTTCACTCTGGGAACGGTTTCCCCAGAGGTCCCCTTCAGCGAGTTTCTCCACGACACAGAGACTTAGTTACACTTAAAGAGCAGGTTTACTGGGGAAGGGACGGGCAGTAAAGGGCGCTGCCCAGACAGCGGGCAGGAAGCGCCTCCCCGGAAGGGACAGGCTTGCTGAGAGGGGCCTGCGGGGTCGCGGCAGCGGGCACCCTGCGGAGAGCCGCCTCTGCTGAGGGTCAGTGAGGACCCGGCACGGGACAGGTCACGGGCGGCAGGAGGCCGCTGCCCTGCAGAGAAACAGAGTGGTGGGAAGCACCTGCCTGGGCACAGGTGGGCGGAGAGACGCTGCCCCAGCCGGGCAGGGCCTGCCCTGATGTAGCCTCTGTCAGTGGGGAGGGCTCGTCCCTGGGGACAGCTTGTCCCTTGCTGTCCCTGAACGACCAACCAGAACCGGAAAGGGAAGCGGAGATTCCACCACGGGCTCAATCTCCACATCTTCACCTCTGCGCAGCCTGAGGCGCTGGCTCCTGAGGGTTTTGGTCATCTCTGGGTGAATGGTCACTGTTCCCCTGCAGCCCCCTCCTGGTAGGGGGGGTGGTTGTGATTCCTTCTTTTTTATGTTCTATTGAAGTAGGAAGTTGATAAGTTTGCTGCTTGGGAATAAAAGTTGCTGAAGTTGCTAAGTTCGCTGCGTGGCTACTGCTGCCTGCTGGGGCGGAGAGAGCTGCTGGGCGAGTCTCCGTGCTGCGCGGCTTGTCCACATAGCAGCTGTGGCTACCTTGACGCCCTTCCCAAACAATAAGGTTTCTGATGGATGGGGTAGGGAAGTTCCCTTATCCACACTGCATAAAAGCTGCCATTCCTGTCCTTCGGGGCTCAGATTTTGGGGAGTCATCCCACTGGGCCCGCCGGTGTGACCATTCATCTCTCTCTCCGCCTCTCTGAGTGCCGCCTGGTTTCTCTGGGCAAGCTGCCCTAACACTGTCTCCTCCAGCAAGGTCAGTCCGTTGCCGCAGTAGACGCCCTCGGTGCCAGCCTTTACTCTAGAAGTGCATTTTTCCAAACAAGGTGTCCTGTGCTCATCAGCAGAGGTGCGCTGGATGAACCCCGGCACACGTGCAGGGGAAGGCTGAGTATAGGGGTGAGCACGGGCACGTTGGAAAATGTCCTGGGGCCCCCTCCCTGGCCCCAGCCCCCCCACCTAGCAGGCGACAGCAGCCTGCATAGAGTTGAGTCTGCGAAGCCCCCCACAGCCTCCCCGGGGCCCAGCAGCGTCGCCTCCCCAGCAGAGCGCCGCCCTGTAGCTCAGACACTTGGGGCACTAGGCGGTCAGCGCCCCGTCCCCCCGCCGCAGAGGCCCTCCTGGCCCAGGAGCATGAGGGCCTCGCCCGCTTACCTGATCGGGCTCCCAGTGTGCAGGCGCCGGGGAGCCGAGGCGGGCGGGCAGCCGGGGCCCAGGCCCCCATGGCAGCGGAGCCAACGGAATTGGAGGCCTCCAGGTTTTTCTCACCCGACCTTCAGAGCAAGGAGGAGCCCACAGGCGCTTGAAAAGGGCACGGGGCTGTCCGCGCTGGATTTCAGGGGCTGCCCCTGAAATACCCACGTGGTGGGACGCCAGGCTGAGTGCAGGTGGGCCCGGCTTGAGGAAGAAGAGGGCGAGCTGGGCCAGGCGGGCGGGCTGGAGGAAGATGCGAGATTTAAAAGTCCGCAGAGCTGGTGGGGGGCTCTGAGCGAGCGGCTCAGCCTCCATTCGGGGCCCTCCCTGGCTCCGCCTGCGGGTTCAGCATAATCGCATCCTTGTTTAGCCCCAAGGGACCCGTTTGAAGGACAGACAATGTGGACATCCTGCCTGAGGGTGAGGGAGGAAGTCGGGGTGTCAGCCGCTCAGCTGGGGGCCTGCAGACTGTGGCCTGAGAGCCAAGGAACCGTGCTGCGAGCTTGTCACGTCCGCCGATTCCACCGAAAATTGCGTCCGGCGCTCCCGCAGGCTCATGCTCGGGGCCGATTGTGTCCATGCGCTGCCCAGTGTGAAGGGCAGAACCGCCCCCTCGCCTGGGGCCCCCCGCCCGTGACACAGCCACGCTCCCCGCTCACAGGAGCCCCGCGGGCTCGGGCTCGGCACACGCACGCTGCTCTGGCTCGTGCGGGCCACCCAGCGGCCTCCAGCGTGGGGAGGACAGTCCCAGGGCGGTGAGCCAGACAGGGGGCCGAGCCGCAGGGAGTGGGGCTCCCCAAAGTAGCAGAGAGGAGGAGAAGGGGAGCTGGGGCTGCGGGAACACAGCAGGGGTCTCCGCTTCTGGTGCTGTTACAGGGTAACCCCGTGGGGTGCCTGTCTGGGTTCGCACCGTGCACTTAGAAGAGTCTTAAAAACTCCAATGCAGGGCCTCCCTGGTGGCGCAGCGGCTGAGCGCTGCGCTGTGGAGCTGTCGGCAGCGAGTTCGACGCCCAGCCGGGGAGAATCCCACATGGCGCAGCAGACCTCTCCTGCAGTGTGTTTCTGACCTGCCTGTTCTGCTCCCCGCTCTGTCTCTGGTGAGCCCTCTCACCGCCCCACGTCTCTGGCCTGTACCCCAGCTTGCATGTATAAATACATAAATCTTTAAAAAAAAAACAACTCAAATGCAGGCACACACAATAAAATTAATAAGATTTATTTACAGAAAGGGAAAGGAAAAGATAAAGAAATAAATTGGTGAAAACATCTTACCAGCTCAACTGAGCTGGAATCTATCGCCCACTCAAGAAAGACTCCGGTAAATCCACCATACAAACAATCGCCCCCCTCCACTTCCCAGGTCTGGTTTTTAAGTCCCCAAACCCCTTCTTAACTCCTCCCTCAGTCCTCAGCATCCTTCCTTCGGTGATGCCGGCATTGTGGGATTCGTAGTCCTGAGTGTCCTGGATCTCTCTGGCTTGAGGTGGGAGTGGGGTCCTGGGACACTCCCCTTTCCTGAGGACCACCCTCTTACAGTGCCACATTCCAGAATCTTCACTTATTTGGGGCCATCTAAAGCTTCCAGGTCTGCTCATCAGAGGAGCAGGCCAGGCTACCCCCAGGGACCAGCAGGGTCTGCGGGGCGCCAAGGTGAGCCCCTGTGGTTCGCAGGAAGTGCCAGCCGCTGTCCCTCCGCTGCTTCCAGCCTTCTTGTTAAATCAGTCTGCTGTCCGTCTGTGAAGGGCACTTCCTGCTTGTCTGATACATGTGCTGGAAAAGTTTCCAATCCATCAGTTCTCTTTTGATGAGGTTTGTGGTATCTGTATGCATATATTTATATATTTACATTGCGTATGCTCATGTGTAAGATAAAAATATGTGCTAGTAGCTTACACATCTTTGCACACAGGGTATCTATATTGATGGTGGCATATTTGTTATACACCTGTCGTGGTATCTACTTTAGGGCATGCATGTACTAGGTCGTATGATACCGTGATGTGTGGAAGGTCTTCTGGTGTAAAGGGTATCCCTCACAACATATGTGTTTGATGGATTTCTGCGTGTCTCTTGCTCTGCGTTCATCCCCTAGCACGAGCATTAAGGTGTCCACATGCAAAGTTTGTTTCTTCTAATTTTATTAAATTTCCTTGCATCTCAAATTATGCAGAACATAGCACCCTTTCTACAATTATTCCTAAAGACAATTTACAAACACTTGATAGTATTTTGTATTTTTTTTAAAACAATCATTCCCAATCAGTAACTTCTGTAAAAATAGGATACAGCTTAAAGGAAAGCGATTCTGTGCAGAACTGACCTTCCCTTCTCTCCGTCGGTGCTTTGCGGGAGAGTCCGCCGGTGAAGCGGGGAGCGGCCTGGGCGGACAGGTCCCCCGTAAAGGCAGCGGCTCTCCCTGCCACTGGCCGCCGGCCCCTCTGCTCCCCCAGCCCCCCCCCCTCCAGGGCAGCCCTTGGCTTCCCTCAAAGAAGGAGGGTTTTCTTCTACCCCCAAATCAGCCCACGGTAGAAAGATGCGGCCAGAGCTAAATTTAGACCTTCCTGTTCCTTGTGATGTTCTACGATTTTGCTATCTTGGAGGCATTGCCTACTCACAACTTAGAAACAAAAAGTGCCCTTCGAAGCTGAAGGTCACGCCTGGCAGCACCGTGGGGCACCTCCCCCTGCAGCAGCACTGTCCAGGGCTGGGCTCGGGCCCCCTCGGAGCTGGTGGCCTGGGAGGTTCCCTTCTGGTGCCTGGGGCTCCCGGAGGGGGCACTTCCAGCCCGGGTGGTTGGGGCCAGCGGGAGGGCTGGACCCTGCAGTCTCGGAGCTGCCAGCCCAGCAGCAGCCCCAGACCTAGACTGCTGAGGGGGAGAGCCAGGAGCAGGCGCCCCAGGAAATCGGGGTGCAGCTCTGCACTTACTCCACTCCTGGGGCAGCGAAGTGAGCCAGCTGAGCGGGAGTGGGCACCACCACCCCCGCTCCGGCAGCTGGAGGATGTGGCGAGGACAGCTGCTTCTCCCCAGTCCCCTTCTCTGTCCAGAAATAGACACGTGATGAGGAAGTCGCCTGACCCCACATGGCAATTGTCCCAGAAAAGCAGGTGCCCACGGGGTGCGGACACGCACATCTTAGTAATATCCATGTTGGGTGCAGATGTCCTGCTGCAGGGACCCCGTCCACGCGGGGTGGAGGGGGCCCGGGAGGGCAGCGAAGAGGCTGGTGAGATACCCCATCACCCCAACTAGAAACTAGATTCTAGAGGATACGGGGCACCTTGGGGGGAGGGGGCCCCCTGACCGGGGCCATCGGAGCGACTGTGTGGCCCCGCTGGGGGCCGGCTCTGGGCCTGGGCCTGGACACTAGGTCCACCTCCCCAGCCCCACCAGGACGCTTGGGGGCTCCAGGGAGCCTCCCTGGACATGCCCTCGGGGCCTTCAGGACAGCCCTAAGTGGGCTGAGGAAGGATTCTAGTTGGGGTGATGGGGTGTCCTGAGGTCCCGGGAAAGCCCTGCCCCCTCCTGGCCCCACTGCAGGTAGGGGCTGACCCCCGCCCCGTGCTCCCCAGGCATCTCCCAGGGGCTCAGCAGGAATTCACCCCACTGCCACCCCAACCAGGCATCCAGGGATTCTCCTCCCTGGCTCCACCAACCCCAAACACGGGCACACAAACTTCTTGGGGTGCTGACAGTCAGCAGGAAATCACAGCAGACAGGCAGCTCCACAAAACCAGACATTTAAAAGTTGGCTCCCAGCACAGCCGGATTGCTGAGGTGACCCGATTTTCTTGGTTTTATACTGGACGTGGGCTCCACAGTGCCCCCCAAATCCCCTATATGTCACCGCCCAACATAGGCACATTGACGGGGGCTGAAAGGAGTTTTGAAAAGACCATGGAGCAAAGCTGGGGCGGGGGAGAGAGCCCCCAAAGCGGAAATGTGGCAAAAGAAGTGGGTTTTTGCGCCCTGGGTGCTATGGAAGGGGATGGGGCCCGGGGCCTGGTCAGGAAGGGGAACGAGACCCGCGGGGCGGCCGCAGCACAGAGGCCTTGGAAGGGCCCCACGTGCCGGCCGTGGACACGCAGAGACCTCGGCCCAGAAGGCCCAGCCCGCTGCCGGCCTGCCCAGGCCAGCGCCCCGCAGCCCCCCCAGTTAACATGGGGAGCACTCAGGTCTTTGCCCCTGGGCCACGAGCAGGGAGCCAGGATGCAGGGTGGGTGAGGATGAGCGACGTGTCTCCAGCCTTTTCTGTCCCCGCCCCTCTGAGGACACAGCCTCCCAAACGAGCCTCTGGCCGGCCCTTGCTTCCGGAGTGCGGCCCTCCGTGGCCGAGCGGGGAGCCATCAGCAGGGAGGGCCGTGAGCTGGCTCGACGGACGGGCTGCGTGGCTGCTGGCTCCCGTCGGTCCCTCTCAGGCGGTGGTCAGCCAGCTGGCCTCGCCCAACGCTGTGAGCATGCGCACAGCTGGACGCACCGGCCAGTACCCAGTGCCGCCGTCTGCCTCAGAGTGGGCACGTCACCCAAGCACTAGAGACTCGGGGTGTCACTTACCCCGGGTTTGGCGGCTCCCTGAATTCCTGGCACGTGGGCACATGTTGTGAAGTCACCAAGAGGACACACAGCTTGACCGATGACTGATGGGACAGTGAGGGGCCCGTGCCCCCGCTTCTGGAGGGTGCCGGCTCCACAAACGCTCCCACCTCACAGGACTCCGGGCTCTGCACGCTCAGACACAGCAGCTGTCAGGATGCCTGAGCCCTTCCCCAGTCCCCGTCGCCTCGGCTGCCACCACAGCCTGGGGCGTGTGTCTCCAAGTCTTCAAACCCTGAACCCCTCGGAGTCGGCTTCACGTGCCCCCCACGGGGGTTCAGCCCACGCCACTAAAGGCGGCAGTGCACTTAGGAAGCAGTGACCGCCAGGGGCCGAGGGACACACCAGCTCAGAGCATTCTAGAAGGGGAGGGAGGCTGGTCCAGACAGCCGGCCACTGGCGCCCGCGGGCAGCAGCTCACGGCCGGGTCAGCTGCGCCTGCTGCGCGGTGAGCCCGCCTGGCCGAGCCTCCAATGGTCAGGTCTGCGTGACTGAAACGTCGTCGCCGGCCCGTGGGCTCCTGAGCTCGCTGTTCAGCGGAGCAGGTGTCACCAAGGCTTGTTCCGGCTCTGCCTCAGGGGGCGGCCTTCGCTGCCCCGCTCACCCGGGCCGTTCAGGGAGAGGCATCCACTGAGCTGGACTTGCCCCAGGGGAGGGTCACCAGCCCCTGGAAATCTGCCTCCAGCGACCACACGTCTCGTCCCTGGAGAAACGGAAGGAGAAACCCTGCAGGTTTGGACAATGAAAGAGGCCAGGCCCTCCCCCATCTCTTGCCACTTCTGGAAACTCCTGTGGACTCCTGTGGACTCCTGGGGACTCCTGGGGACTCTGGGGACTTCTGGGGACTCCTGGAGATGCCTGGGGACTCCTGTGGACTCCTGGGGACTCCTGGGGACTCCTGGGGAGGGTGGAGGGTCTGTGCTTCCCGCAGGGGCAGGTGCTGACACGTCACTGCCCAAGCCCCCAGGGCCCAAGCTCCCCGAGCCCAGCGTCTCCCCATCTCTCGCATCCAGGGAGAGGGAGGGACACGTCCACCTCCCGAGTGTCGTTCCCTGCAGGGCCTTGGCCAAAGCAGCCTGACAGAGCGGCCGCTGCTTCTCACTGGTGGGGCTCTCGTGGCGCAAGAAGACAAAGAGCCTCCTTCTCCACTTCTTTGTGTGAGTTTTTAAAAATCAGCGGTGCGGGCCTCCTGGGAGACAAGGACCTACCAGCCACTACCAACGCAGCCATTTGTCTCCAGGATATTTGTCATTTTTGTCAGCAGCCTCAGGACTACCTCAAAGGCAGGTTTCTGGGTGTGAACAGAACCCCCAGGGCGGGTGTGCTACCTCCCTTCCTGGGTGCCTCCCTGCCACCCACAGCACAACTGACAGTTGGGGTACCGCGCCTCCCCATCCTGGGCACGTCCCAAGGAAGTGGGTTCTGTGGGTGGGCAGGATGTTTGTCGGGCAGGCAGTGGTGGCTGCAGAGACGGGGGGCTGGGCTGCCCGTGTCTCCATCCTGCCCAGCTTCATGTCACCTCACGCGGTGAAATGCAGGTTCACCACGCACGGAGAGCAGGCCAGGCAGAGCCAGCCTCGCCCTCCCTGGCCTCAAGCCTCATCTTGGTGAGGGCCAGTTCTGGGAAGGTTCCAGAGGAAGAGCAGGGTTCTGGAAACTTAGCCGGGAAGCCAAGCCCCTAGGGGATGGGCCCCCTGGACTAGCCAGGACCCTCACCCCCAGGGAGCGCTCAGGCCCTGGGGGTCAGGTGGACCCCCGCCCCTCCCCCGCGCGTGTTCCAGGCAGCGGGGGTCCTGGAGCAGCCCCCCAACCCCCACCAGCCCTAAACTCTGTTTGTACGCGGAGAATTACATTTGACTCAACTTTAAACAAATGGCATCGCTGTTCTGAGCAGGCACTGCGTGGGGAAGGATGCCCTGAAATAGGCTTCCTAATCTGGGCCCGAGTGTCTCTGGCACCGGAGTCCGCTTCGCCAAGATGGAACCCAGCAGTGCAGAGAACATCTCTCCGCCACCGAGCGCCTTGAAGGAAACCACTTTCCTTTTCCTCCCACGCAGGCCCTCCCCTCCCAGCTGGTCTTCCTGCAGCAGCCACCTTACAGTCATTCCACAATTATTTAAAACTGGGCCTGTGCCCCTGGCCTGAAGGCCTGGCCGGGGTCAGGCTGTCCTCACCCGAGCCACAAGGCCAGCTCAGACTGGGAGCGCTCCCAGGACACTGGCACCAGGGCTGAGCCTCTGAGCAGATTCCACGGTGTGAAGAATGAGGGGCTCTGCAGATCCCAGGCTCCGGGGGCCTCTAAGCCTGAGGGAGCACCCACAGTTCCGGGTACAATTAAACCAACCCCCCAAAAGAAGTTTTTTTTTTAGATTCAAGGTCTGCAAGGAAGGAAGTTCTAAAACTGGCCCAAGTCCCCTTTGTAGCCTAAAAATAAGGCCCAGCTGTGTCTGGCCGAAGAGCCCCTCTGCAAAGCGACCAGCTCCACGTGCTCATGCACGAGATCTGCTCGGAAGGTCTGAAGGTCGGAAGTCTGGCTTGGGTCGCCTGGGGCCGACATCAAGGGGTCCCAGGGCTGTGGTCCTCTCTGGGGGTGCAGGGGAGAATCTGTTCCCCGGCTTTTTGTAGTTTCCAGGTTCCACTTCCTCCCTCAGACTCCGCAACAGCAGGTGATTCCTGTTATCACCCTTTCTCTTCTGCTCCCCTCCCTCGTTCAGGGGCCCTGTGATCACCGTGGGTTTGTTACAGGGCAAGGAGAGGAGCACCCCAGAACCCCCAAACCTGCCCCTTATAAATAGGTTCTGCCATCTGCCGCATCAGGATAAAACATATAAGACCTTAGATGGAAAAGAAACTTTAATACAATTGGTGTGATAAAACAGAAAAGACAGGGAATATAGTCTCTAAACAAGCACCCGAAGTTACCCATCCCCTCACGGGCAAAAGTCCACCCAAATGGGATTGGCCCAAGGCGAGGCCCGAAAGCCTGCCCCGAGTCTAAAATACCTTTCGGCAGGGACCCAGAGAAAAGGGTCAGAAGCAGTCAGACCAGTCTGGGAGGAAAAGAGCAAAATCAAAATCAAGGTCCACGTTGCCATTGTCACCTCCCCAAGGGCCGCTCAATCACGTCTGTTTCAAACAGTCCCGGCCAGCGCAGCTTCTTTACACGTCTCTCTGCTGCTTGGGCCTCTTTTGGCTCCATTCTGCTTCCTTTCTTCTCTCTCTCCTCTCTGTCTTTTTTTTCTCTCTTCTCCAGCTTGGTCTCTCCTGCTCAGCTCCACCCTCCCTTGGGTGGGGCAGGGAAGCTGGAACACCCCCCTTTCCCGAGGACCCCTCTCACAGCTTCACCTGTGCCACCTAATGTTCTCTGCCTGGTTCAGCCTCGGCTGATGAGCACCCTTTCATCCCACCTGAATGCCCCTTTTGCAGGTCACATGCCTCACCCCTAGGTTCCTGGGGCTGGGACGTGCTTTGGGGAAGACCAAGCCCCGAAGACTAGCCTTGCCGAGTCGTTGATCCACTGATGCCTTCTTGGCCCCATGTCAGGCTCTCTTAGCCCTGCTGATGGAAGCTTCCAGAAGTCCCAGTTGAGGAGCTCCCCAGTCACTCTGAGAGCTCTTCTTTCACCGCCAACTTCATCAACATAAAACTTCACTTTTACCTCTGCAGTCTCCTTGCTTCCTTCCCTGGTGCGTTAAGCCCTATGGTTCCTAACCGCTTCTGTGGTTTCTAAAATTCTTGCCACTCTGCAGCTGCTTTTATGTTTCCTGGATGGTTTACATCTGGAATGAGCAAACACATGCTCCAATACCTTGCTCAAAACTCTTAATGAACGAGCGGGAGCAATTATGTCAGAAATAATTTCATGCGTTATGGTAAACTCAAAATCAGCACGTGCTTCAAGTTCCACGCTCTAGAATTCCTTAGCTCAGATTTAAAAGCTGTAGCAAGAGCTCAAACACACGCGGCCCCCACAAACGGTCGCTCTGTTCCTGTCCATGTCAACACCTGTGAACAGGTGTGGCCGGGGGGGAAAGACAGAGCCTGGGGATGGGTCGAAGCGTCACTCCGCAGAAGCTTGGGGACCTGAGTGTCACAGCTGTTGGTGACATCTCTCCTGCCCCCACAATCGGCTCCTGCGTGTCATGGGTCAGGAGCACGTGAGAAGCACGCCCAGCTGGGGTGCGGGAGCTGGCCGCTGCGGGCTCCTTCATCCCACACACGCTGATGGACGCCCTGGGCACGCCGCGTGTCCGCGTCAGGGCCAGCTGCCGTGCTGGCCGGGTTCGACTGGATGAGGAATGGACAGCCCGGCACAGGTGGCCCCAGGCTCGCGGACTCGTGTCTCTTAAAGATGGAGGCCCGTGTGGACACTCTGAGAGGCCGCGCCCCTTGAGGTCAGCTCAGCCTCCTAGATCTCGATGGACACTCAGGCTTTGCGTGGGCCGTTGCTCAGCCCGGCTCTCAGCCTGGTTCTCACGTCCCTGTCGCCCGCTGGTCCCGGGATGCACTTGCTCCAGGACTCTTGGCACCGGCCCAGCAGCCCTTCCCCGCCCCTGCCCTCCACTCACTGCGGCCTCTCCCGCTGCTCTCCTGCTCAGTCCCTCCTGGCCAGTTTGAAGGTGCCCTGAAGGGAGACCCAGGGTCCCAGGGTGGCCCCAGTGCCCGCAGCGCGGGGTGTGCTGTGGTCCCGGCAAGCAGCAGCCCTGCCGGGCACAACATGCTTGAGGGTGTTGCTCAGGTTGCTGGAAACTTCCCGCCCACTCTACCCACGGGCCTCCATTTCATAGCGGAAGTGGACGTCCTTCCTGCCGAAGCCTCTCGGGCCGGGGCTGCCGTCGTCGGCCATCAAGCCTGCCCGGCTCGGGCTTTTGCAGGTCGGCCGCCCTCAGCTGATGAGTGTGAGCTCCCTGGGGTGAGCACAAGACAGGAGGGGGCGTGATGCTCGTGAAAGCCGTTTGCAGGCTCGCACGTTCAGTCTGAGTGCCACGCTGCTTTGCCACTTTCCTGTAAACCCAAAACTACTCTAAAATAAAAAGTCTAGGGTCTCCCTAGTGGCACAAGGGTTGAAGTCCTGGCATCAGGCTGCCGCCAGCCACTGCAGCATGAGTTCGATCCCCAGCCAGGGAGCTGACCCACAGGGCGCAGCAGACCCCTCCTGTCTCCCCACTGCTCCCCTCAGCAGTGGATTTCAGAAGATCCACCTGTTCTGCTCCCCACCCTGCCTCTGGGGAGTCCTCTCACCACCCCCGCACCTCCGGCTTGGGCCCCAGTCCTTGTATGCATAAATAAAGATAAATCTTAAATGCATTTGAAATACACTTTTTTTTATTACTAGACTTTGCACACATGTAATTCATTCAACAAATGCGTACAGACGCTCGCTGTTTACCAGAAGTGAGGCCCTGGGCTGAGGAGAGCCTGGGGAAGAAGGAGCTTGGGGAAGAAGGAGCTGGGGCCCCAGGCCAGAGACAGAAGTTCCTGGAAGGAGCTTAGAAGGGAGCCAGCCAGCCTGCTAGGCTGGGGGAGGGGCGGGGGGTGGAGGCGGGCAGAGGGACACGGTCCAGGCGAAGGACAGCAGGTGTGTGGCCTATTTGCAGAGCTGTTTGCCTCACTGGAGAAACTCAGTGAGTGAGTATGGCCGGTGTGGCCTGGGGAAGCCAGTGGGGGAGGGGAGGGCTTCAGCCGGGAGGAAGGCAGGACTGGCTTGCCCTCCGTCTTTCTGAGCTCCAAATGCTTTTGCAACAAGAAGTCATCCTAGGTTCATGTGATCTGCCTTCCTTCAGAATATATGCGCTTGTTATTGAAATTTTAGGAAATACAGAAAAGAATGAAGAGAAAACATCACCCCAAACAACACCCCTAGTTCCTGTGTTTGTTTGTTCACTTAGTGCTGTATTTCCTGCCATGTCTTTATTCAGTTGCTTTCTTTGAAATGCGTGTATGTGAAGTATCGTGATTTATGGGCCATCTCTGTGCGGCTCTCAGGGGACCAAGCCCGTTTCTCGTGCGCATTGGGCTCTGTCCACCTGTCCAGTGTGCAGCTCCCAGCGCTGGGAGTTCCCCGAGTGTCTGGTGCTTTCTCTTGTTGGGTGAAGGAGGTGACTTTTGGGAACATCTGAAGCGGTTGCCAGGGAAACAGCTTGCATAGAGGGCGGGACTGTGTTTCGGGGAGGAAGGGGCTGGAGGAGGAGTCAGTGGGTGCTCTGGCTTGGGGTCTCACTCCACAAAGCCCCAAGAGGAAGGGCTCAGTGAGCGTCCAGGTGGGTGACCAGGTGTGAGATTCAGGGAGGAGAGTCTGCCCAGAGAGGGGACTCCAGGCCCCCACGCCCCGCCCCTGCGGCTCCTGCCTCGGCTGCTTCTGAGTTCTGCCCTTGGTGATAAGTTCCTGATGCAGTGGGGAGCTGCTCTGGCAAATGAGTCCACCCTGGAGGGGTTTTCTGATTGACAGCCAGTGGTGAGAAGGGGGCGGGGCCCAGGTTGCTCCTGGCCTCTGCAAAGGGGGGCGGGGTGGGAGACTGCTCCCCGACCTGTGGCTCTGAGGCCATCTGGGGACATGGTGTCAGCATCGAGTCACTCGCAGTCGCCCTGGGGGTTCTGAGAACTGCTCCTTGGCAAGGGGAGCATCACACATACACACTCGTTGGAATGGGGTCACGAACCCCAACTCGACCTATATTGTATTGTATTGTATTGCACTGTGCTATGCTGTGCTATGCTATGCTATGCTGTGCTGTATTACATGATATTATCGGTGTATTCTGACAACTTAAAATTATCCGCAAAGTCCTGTCGGTGTCATTTGCCAACCCAGAGCTGTGCCGTCCACCCTCAGCCGGCTGCCGGCTCAGGACCCCTTGCTCCTCTCTCGAGACCACACGCCGCGAACGAGCCAGCGCCATGCGTCCTTGAGCCCTATGCAGGTGGCCCGCAGTGTGATGACTCTGCGACGTTTTCTCAGGCTCGCAAAGCACATGAACATTTTCCACGGAAGAAAAGTGCCCCCAGTTTATTTACAGCCGCCTTCCTTTCTCTCATCTCAGTGACGCCACTTCTCGCGTTCCTGCTTCATGTATGAAGACGCCGTGTGTCACCTCGACCCAGCTGGCATCAGCACACTCAAACATTTGATGCTTCGGGGCGATGACGGGCAGCGGGTCAGAGGTCAGTGGCCGTGTCCGCCCGAGGACGTCGGCCGGCTGTGCTGGCTTCATTCTGCGTTTGACCAGGTGTGGATGACGCAGCTGAGCGGCTGTCTGAGAGCCAAGAGCAGGTCAGACCGGTCAGGAAAACACGCCCGCGAAGCCGTCACCGGCCAGAGGCTCGCGCACCGCCCGGCGGAGTGGCCGGGGCGGCCAGGGGTCTGCGGTCACACTGGCAGCCCACCACGGCCTTCACTGGCCACTTGCTCGCGAGGGCTGAGCCACACGTAGGACCCGGGGATGTGCTCACATGTGTCTGCCCAGGTTTGCCATCAAACCCTCCCAAACGCGCAGGTGCGGGGAGGAGGGGGCGCCTGGCTCGAGTTACCCAGCTTCCGGCACCTTCCACACGTGCGAGCAGCCAGGAGCCTCCCTGCAGATCTCGGCGTGTGTGTGTGTGTGCACATGTGTGCATGTGCACACACATGTATGTGAATTAGGAGGGGAATTCTGGGCTTTTCCAAATTTTTCAAGTGAATTTTTTTAAAGATTTATTTTATTTATTTGTGCATACAAGAGCTGGGGTGCAGGCCAGAGGTGTGGGAGTGAGAGGACTCTCCAGAGACAGAGTGGGGAGCAGAACAGTCGGAGCCACTGAAATCCACTGAGCCACCAGGGAGGCCGGGGATCTCGTCTGTTTCGATGGTGCTGGGAGGTTGGATTTAATACCGAGTGAGCGGGCCTTGGTGGGGATGGGGCCGCGCTCAGAATGCTTTGATGTTTTGAGCAAACAGTTCCCACCGTGATTTGCAGCATGTGGATTTCTACGTTGCTGCAATTGATGGAGGAGACATAACGCAAAATAAGATTAGAACTAGACCCACACAAGAAAGTGGGGGTAGAAGAAATCAACATAACTGATGCCGTTTTTCCGATGGATCTGAGAGCAGAGCAGGGTCCTTGGGTTCACTCTGGGAAAGGTTTCACCAGCTCCCTTCCGCAGCACGTGACAAGTTTCTCCACAAGGCAAAGACTCAGTTATAAAGAACAGATTTATTAGGAAAAGGGACAAAGAAGTATAGGACACGTGCACAGACACAAGCAGGCAGAAAGGGCTGCCCCTTTGTGGGGGCAGGTCGGGTTTTTAATCCTCTTATTTCTGTCGGGAGGGGCTCATCTTCGAGGAAGGTTCCTGTTTGCTGGCTGGCTAGCTGCAATAGAAAAGAGACCTGAGATTCTACAGTGGGCTTAATCGCCATATCTTTGCAGTCTAGCCCATCCGTATGTTATATGTTTTATAACTCAGGTGCTGGTGCCCAGGGATTGTGCTCATGGTCATGTTAATTCCTTCTTCCCCCACTTCATCTGGTTTTACCCTTGAGTTAGAAAATGGGAGTTATATCTCCTCCATCAATAACCATTAGCACAATCCCTAGGTGCCAGCTCCTAAGCTACAAAGCACAGGTAGGAGCTAGCCGGTAGTCTGGGGCAAAGATATGGAGACTGAGCCCATTGCAGAATCTCAGGTCTCTTTTCTAGTTCTAGCTAGCCAGTAAACACACAGCCATCCTCAAAGATGAAACACACACCCCTCCCAGCTGAAAGAAGGCTCTCTCAGTGCCATCCACGCAAGAACTCGGGGCAGCCATTTCTCTGCCCACCTGTGCCTACGCAGGCGATTTCCTTTACCAACTCTGTCCCTCTGCAGGGCAGCGGCCTGCCTGTCTGCCCGTGACCTGCACCATGCAGGCCTCCCTTAGCAAACCTGCCCCTCAGCGGGGCAGCTCTTTCTGCCCGCTTGTGTCTGTACACGTGTCTTTTACTTCCTTGCCCTAATAAACCTGTTCTTTAAGTATAACTGAGTCTCTGTCTCGTGGAGAAACTCGCTGCGTGCCGCCGAAGGGAGCTCTGGGGAGACCTTTTCCAGAGTGAGCCCAAGGACCCCGCTCTGCTCTCAAATCCATGGACTCTAAAATGACATCATAATCAGGTGCTCAGCCCTTGCTGGAGGCAGTGGCGCCATCCCAAGACACATACAGGGCAGGGCTGAGCCAACAGGGGACCTTCGCGGGGAGGGAGCCGCGGGGACGTGTGGGTGGAGGCCTCGTATTTATCCTGCAGCTGCAGCAACAAGGTGACTCAGAGTCAGATTTTTGAAGTCAAATTCGTGGGTGCTCCCCCGCTAAGTTGCCGGCCGTGGCGGTGATTAATGGGTTCTGAATGGAGCAGAAGCATCAGGGCAAGGATGCCAGCTATGTTGAGAGGCCGGCGAGGAATGCGCTCACCTCTTGGCCCCGACCTGTGGGTCAGAGGAGCCATCCCTGGGAGCGCTGTGAAAGCAGAGGATAAACATGCTGGATATCAGGACCTTGAAAGAATCTAGGGCCAGCTTCCAGGAGGCCAGGACCCCGGGGGGCGAGCAGCTGGCAGCCCTGGGGCAAGAGACCCCTGGAGAGGGGGTCACAGTTCTCAGCTCTGTTCCTGAGCCCCCCCACGATCTGAAGGGCTCCCCTGCACAGCTGGGGCCTTCTCAGCAGTGGACGTGGACACTTCCGAGGGGAGGAGCTCCGCGAGGGGCTGGCCAGTGGCTGAGCCTGTGGCTGGGCGGGGGTCCCAGCCTCCAGTGGTTCTCACTGCCCCACTAAAGTGCCGGGAAGACGCTTCTGCTTTTTATCGAGAAAATGAAAACTGACTGGGAAGTCCCTTTGAAGGTCTCTTTGCCCCCAGAGGTCTTGGGGATGACCCAAGAGCAGGGCTCCTCTCTAGGGAGGCTTCCTAAGGAGTTTGGGGTTACTCTGGAGGTCAGGGGGTGGGGGGGCCAGCAGTTGTTGCAGGGGGAGGACACCCCAGGAGCGTCCACCAGCAGCCACTCAGTGTAGGGGGAGGGACCTGTGCGCACCCCACCCCCACCTTGCGGAAATGGTCCCATCTGTCCTCCCGGGTCCCTGTACACAGTGACCCTTGTCACACAGGCCGTTGACAGCTGGGGGGGCCTTGCACGTGCCACTTCCCTCTCCGCTGGGAGGGCTGTCAGGGCCTGGTCAGCTCCGCCCACCCTGCAGGCCCCGAGCCTGCGACACAGCCCTCCCCGGCGGGCTCTTTGTGGCCCCTCTGTCCACAAGGAAGGAAGTCCCTTGCCCAGGCAGCAGAGGGGCCCATCTGTAAACCCCCCTGTGGCTAAGGTCGCCTTCATAGGGGCCGTGCAGGTGTCCTGGACAGAGCCCAGCCTCTATCTCCTGCCCTGCGGGCCTGGCCTTGGCACTCCCCCCGACCGCCCAGGGGCCTGGCAGGTCCCACACTCCGTCCAGGGCAAACGAGCCGTTTCTCCTCCCGACTCTGCAGCAGCTCGCGTGGCCCCTGCTTCCTCTCCGCGGGCCTCACTTCGCTTCTCATTGTGTGCGCGCTTCCTTCTTTTGTGCAGGGATTCCCCTGCTTCTGGCCAAGGTCTTCATTCCTCTCGGCCCCCCTTACTGTGTAAACATTCAGCCTGGATATCACAGGAGGCTTCCCCCACCCCCATGAGACCTGGGTGCTGGAAACTCCCAGAAGTCTCCCGGGGTGACCGGAAGGGCCAACACAGGCTCCCAGCATCCTCTGGAATCTGCCAATCTGCCAAGACGGCCACTGCTTGCTGGCTCAGGAGAAATCACCTCAAGCCAGCTGGACGAGGGAGAGGGTGGAGAGGACCCCGGGAATCGACTTACTCGACTCCTTAGACAGACACATGTTCGGGGCGGGGGCTCTGTGGCCTGTCGGCTAAGCGGCGGGCCTGGAAAGTGGAGGCTCTTTTTCCATAAAAGCTGCTGTACGGGAATGGTCAGGCCCACAGAGTTTTGTCTACGCGAACTCGAGACCCTCTTAATGAAAGTGGAGTGAACCCCCTAAGGCCGTCACCAGCAGACACGCAACAGAGTCAAATACAAAACCCTTTTGGATGCAGGACCTCTCTTTCGGAGCTATGTGGGATTCTTTGTGCTTTTAAGAACGTCATAGAAATGTAGTGATAACCGTGGTTCTATTTTAAAAGGAGAGTTTTTTCTTTTTATCAAAAACTGAATTAACAGCCCAGCTCTGAGGCCTCCCCAGTGGCGCAGCGGTTGGGCACTGCGCTGTGGAGCTGTCGGCAGCGGCGACACGAGTTCGACGCCCGGCCGGGGAGAATCCCACATGGTGCGGCAGACCCCTCCTGCCTCGCCCGCTGCTCCCCTCAGCAGTGTGTTTCTGATCTGCCTGTTCTGCTCCCCACTCTGTCTCTGGTGAGCCCTCTCGCTGCCCCACGCCTCTGGCCTGTACCCCAGCTTGTATGCATAAATAAATAAATCTTTAAAAAAAAAAAACAAACATCCCCGATTTGTCAAGTCAACCCTGGCAGGCCTGACCTTTGTCAGACTTAACATTTCTTTCACTGTAAGTAAAAACCTGTATTTCATCCCATCCTCGCAAAAAATGTGAGCAGTCAGGCTGACTGTTGGACCGTGACGTTTTGGGTAGCTGATACCCCATCTTGCAGGCTAGGATGAAAGGAAGGAAGGGTGAGCGCAGATGCCCTGGGCCAGCCAGGGCCACCCGGACTCTTGTGCCCGCCGCACAGAGGCCACCTTTGTCACAGCCTCTTCGGCCCGGGGCCTCTTGCAGGAGCCCATGTAAAAGGGTTTGCCATTTATACACTGGGGGTCTTGTTATGATCCCAGCAAAGATCCACTCTAATGGCAAATAGAGAGAGGTTTAGGCACAAGAGATACAGACATTAGGTATTAAGAGCTCTGCAGAGATACAGTACTGTGAGGATATAGATGGATACACAGGTGAGTGATAGAACATAGTTTGATGGATGGATAGAGGGAGGGAGGGATGGCTCGGCAAGGGGGTGGATGGATAGGTAGGTAGGTAAGTAGGTAGATATGTAGATAATTGTGGGTTGGTGGTCGATGGATGGATGGCTATGTGAGTTGGTGAATGGATGGGTGAATTAGATAGATAGGTGAGGAAAGGTAGATAAGTAGGTAGGTAGGTAGGTAGGTAGGTAGGTAGGTAGGTAGATAGAACCAGGAAAGCAGGTGGCGTAATTCAGACAGAGTATGGAGGTTTGAGCGGTGTCGTCCAAGGCAGGAGAACCCCAGCCCAAGCAGGGAGCGGCTTTGCCCTTTCTCCACTTTTGTCCTAGGGTACTCCGGGTACTCACTGACACGTGAGAGGTTCTCTCTGCTCAGTCTAGATTCAAATGCAAATCTCTTCTGCAAACACCCTCATAGAAACACCTCAAGATACTTTATACCAGCCACCTGGGCAATCTTTTTTTTTTTTTTTTTTTAAGATTTAGTTATTTGTGCACACAAGAACTGGGGTGTAGGGCAGCAGTGTGGGATGGAGAGAGGATTCACCAGAGACAGAGTGGGGAACAGAACAGGTGGATCTACTGAAATCCACTGCTGAGGGGAGCAGCGGGGAGACAGGAGGGGTCTGCTGCGCCCTGTGGGAAGCTCCCTGGCCGGGGATCGAACTCGTGCTGCAGTGGCTGCGGACAGCTGCATAGGCTGAGACTTAACCCCTTGCACCGCCAGGGAGTCTCCACTGGGCAATCTTTAACTCAGTCAAAATGACACAACTAGGGGCCTCCCTGGTGGCGCAGCAATTGAGCGCTGCGCCGTGGAGCTGTCTGCAGCATGCGATGTGAGTTCGACGCCCGGCCTGGGAGAATCCCACATGGTGCGGCAGACCTCTCCTGCCTCGCTCCCTGCTCCCCTCAGCAGTGTGTTTCTGATCTGCCTGTTCTGCTCCCCGCTCTGTCTCTGGTGAACCCTCATGCCACCCCGCGTCTCTGGCCTGTGCCCCAGCTTGTATAAATAAAGAAAAAGAAAAAAAATGACACAACTAACTAGCACAGTTTCCTAAGGTTGGGAGAAGCGGGAGAGATTCAGGGACCTGAGACCCCAGACATCGTGGACAGGGACATGGAGATGGGGTGGGCGAGGGAGGGGCCGGTCCTGCTGTCACTTTTCATTTCTGTGAACTGTCACTGGCCGGGGACTCAGATAATGGGAGCACTCCTTGAGTAACACCAAGATCCCTCTGGGAGGGAGGGGAGGAAAACCCCCCTGGCTGCTTCTGCGGCCTGTGCTTCCTGGCTGGGCGATCTCCAGCCCCCGCCCTGCCCTCACCCCCTCGATGCTCGGCTGGGGAAGAGAAGCTGAGTTCGTGAGAGGCCTTCTCTGCAGGGCAGACAGAGGCGGCCAACATCTCCGTGGCGTGCGCTGCAACCTTCACTTGGGGATCACACCTTTAAGAGAGCACATTTGACTCTGCTTTACTGTTAATAACTTTGCAACCCCAGGTAACACCAGGTAATAAATACTAGGTAGCGAGGTAAGACCAGGTCACGCCAGGTAATACTACGTAATGAGGTAACACTGGGTAACCCCAGGTAATGCCTTGTACTGGAAAAACATCTCTTCCTACACTAGCTTCTCCACAAACACTTTGCATGCTGTTGGAAGCTAAGCTGTGAGCTTTGCGTGTGCTTCAGATCTGAGGAGGAAACAATTCATGTCAACCGCAGAATTAGACAATTGACTATGGCGGGAAAGGAGGCTGTTCTCCACGTAGCCGTACGCCCTTCTGCACCTACGCGCCCACTCCCTCCCCCTGAGGTCAGCCGCTGAGGTGTATTTTGAAGCAGTAAAACGGCCTCCAACATGGCCTTCTGGTTGGAATTGCTTTGCATGCAAAACTTGCCATCCTTTGAGCAGCCTTTCCAAACGGACTTTCATCAAACACCACCACAAGGAGGAGACTCTCAGGCCGGTGTCCCGATGTTCTCGCCAGAACTCGCTGCGGTTCCGCCTGCGAAGCCCCCTTCCCCACAGCCCTGCCGGGAGCACAGCAAAGCCTCGGCTGGGTCTGCTCAGAAGCCCGCTGGCCCACACTGACCTGGAACTGCGAGGGTGCTGAGAGCCCGCAGACACACTTGTGTTTCCCTCGAGAAGAGGCTTTCATGAACGCCTTCTAAGAATCACGGCCCCTACGCTGAGCGTCAGTCTCTCCGTGCGCTGCCCCCCAAGCCTGGGCAAGGTTTCAGGGGCCTTTCCAGCAGCGAAGCCCGGGGCAGGGTAATCTCACTTAACACTCGCAGAATCCAATGATGCTATTTTCATGGCCACCCTCTGCATTTCAGAGATGGGAAGGGGAAGAGGGTGAAAGCAGCCTCAGGCCACGCGAGCACTGAGCGGTCGATGAACAGCGATGAACGGGCTGGGGCTTGAACCCGGCCAGGCTGACTTCAGGGTCCTGACCCGACTCACCTAACGCTGCGTCCCTAACTTCTCCCAGCAGGAAAGCCGCGTCTCTGAGGGAGGGGCCCTGAGGTGGCCCAGGCAAGGCACTCCCTGTCTGAGCTGACTCTAGGTGAGCCAGAGGCGCCAAGTAAAGTCCCGGCGTGACATCAAGACAGGTCCATGTGGGGCCTCCCTGGGGGCGCAGGGGCTAAGTCTCAGCACTATGAAGCTCTCACCAGCCACTGCCAGGGAGCTTCCCACAGGGTGCAGCAGACCTCTGCTGTCTGCCCGCTGCTCCCCTCAGCAGTGGATTTCAGTGGATCTGCCTGTTCTGCTCCCCACTCTGTTTCTGGGGAGTCCTCTTACCACCCCACACCTCTGGCCTGCACCCCAGCTCTTATATGTATGCATAAATAAATCTTTATTAAAAAAGACAGGTCCATGTGTCTGGCGGATGGACATCACTCCCCACTTGTTATTCTCCCGAGGCCAAGTGAGCACACAATGTGCTCAAATAACCCGACTCGGAGAAGGCCAGTGTGTTCTGCTGCCCGGGGGCATCTCTGCAGAGCCTGAGGGGCTCAGGGTGGGTGGGGAGGGGCACGGGCCTCCACCTCCAGGAGTGTGGCAGGGAAGGGAAAGGGGGCACCATCCCTGGAGGCGGCCACACTCTGGCCACCCATGCCTTCCCTGTCCACTCTCCACGTCACCTCCGGAGGGACAGCCGGCCTCCTGCCCTCGGCTCCAGCTGAGCCAGTCTAGCGGCCTGGCGTCCCGAGAGCCCGGCTCTAGCTGCCCAGTGCAGGGCGCTCACCGTGCCCTGAGGGCCTCGGCGCACACGGCACACTCTGTCCGGCCTTGCCTGGGGGCGTCACTAACTCGAGCCACTGTCCACTGCTGCTCGGGGAACCGGACAGCGCGGCTGCTCTTTATCGGGGTCCTCCAGTGCCCTGCAGAGCAGCACAAGAAGCGGCTGGAGCTGCACTGCAGAGACCGTGTCCTGGGCCGGGTCAGGCAGAGATGGGGGTGCAGGCACCGGGGGCCCTGCCTCGGGTGTGCCCACTGCCTGGTGAGCCAGAGGCCCCTCCCCCACAGCTGTGCCCAGACCTTCTGGAAGTGCCCTGCTCAGCCCTGCCCAGTCGCCTTTATCAGGACAGGGCACGGGCAGGGCCAGCCGCCTCCGGCCGTCTGGTGCCAGCTGTGTGTGTGCAGGGCTGGGTGTCCGGCGGCTGCCACCGCACAGCCCTCGCCTGCCCTGGCATTTCGGACGGGCCCTAGGCTGGGCTGTGCCACAGCCCTGCGCACCCTGACCTCTCGGACACGGCTGGCACAGGGCCCCGGCGGGCCGCTCTGCTCTCCCTGCGCTGGGGCCAGCTCACTCCCCACTGCCGCGCTGCCCTCCTGCCCCCAGCACTCCCAGGGCTGGTGGGGAGAGGGCGGGGCGACCGCTCCCTCCCAGCTGCTTCCTCCCAGGGCAGGAGAGCCCAGGCCAAGCCCACGAAGAGGCATTGTGTCCAGGGGAAGTGCCCCTGACTCAGAACCGGCCCCCCAAGGGCAGGGCTATCTAGGGACCGCTAGGCAGGTCGGCCACAGTCGGAAAGCTGCAGAGGAAGCGGCAGCGGGGCAGCCGGGCACCCCTGCCAGGCTGCGAGGCTGGGGGATGCCCACCCAGGCCAGGGGCCGAGGCCCCCCCGCTCACTTCCTGAGTCGCTCTAGAGAGCTCGGGGCGCACGGGGGAGACGGGGGTGCGCAAGGCGGGTCCAGCTAGTGGTCGCCAAACATCTTTAACCGGCAGACAAGCCCCTCCCTGGGAAGGCTGGCCAGGGTGCGGGGCCGGGGCCTGCGGGAGAAAGAAGGCTTCGGCGTGCACCCCGCCCTGCTGTGAACGGCTCACACGGTCCAGGGGACCCCGCTCTGATGTCACCCTCCCTGGCGTCCCATGAGGGGCCCAGGGCGTGGCCGAGGCTCTTCTGCGCCACCTCAGCCCAGAGATGCTCATTCCACAGACGACACTGCCCGCGGTCACGCAGACAACCCCTGACCCATCTCGCTCCGCTGGGGGGAGAGGACTCCCCGAACAGGTCTTATGGACCCCACCCCCACCCCGGACCAAAGAGCTGCAAGACACCAAGGACTACAAACCCCATAATGTCATCTCCACCGAGGGGAGGCTCCTGGGGACGGAGGGTGGCGTGAGCAGCCAGACAGGTGGGCCTTGGGGGGCTTTCAGCGGCTGCTGGGGTCCCAGCTCAGCGGAACTGGTAGGACGCAGTCCCCAATCTCTCTCTGTCTCTTTCTCCCTGTTGTTCCTTTCTTCATTTCCCCTTTTGATAAATAAGCCCTTTGTTACCCCTTTCTGTGCGTCTCTGCAGTTGGAGCTCATTATAAGTCCCCTTTAAGCGCGCGGGTGAGAACCCACAGTCAGCACCCCACTTTGCACTGGGGCTGCCCTGGAACAGCTCTACTCTTGCCTGAGTTGCTGCCGCCTGCTCTCGCCCCCCACCCCCAGACAAGAGAGCACGGAAATTGGGCTGAGCTGATTCATACGCAGGTGCTGGGCTGAGTTCTGGGCACGGAGGCCTGGGTTCTGGGCAGAAGCCTCGACAGGGCCTCCAGAGTTGGGTGCACCGGCGGAGGAGGGGCCGGGGCCGCGCGCGGGGCAGCCGGTGGCGGGAGGAGCCTCCTCCTGCGTCTGGGGCCCAGGCGCCTCCCCAGTCAGAGGCTGAGACAAGGACCTTCCAGGCTGGCAGAGGGCAGCCCCTCGCAGCAGCAGTGGCCAGGGGAGAATCATGGGTCCTCGGCAGCTGCCGCAGTCATTGTGTTGGGGGTGGGGGGTGGGGGTGGGAAACGTGGGCGTCTCTTAGCATGTGGGCTAAAATGTCCAGGTGTGAAATACCAGAAAGTCTGACTTTAAAATACTGCAGTCAAGCGCCTCCCTGGTGGCGCAGCCATCAAGCGCTGCACTGTGGAGCTGTCGGCAGCGGTGATGCGAGTTCTATGCCCGGGGAGATTCCTACAGGGCGCGGCAGACCTCTCCTCCCTCGCCCGCTGCTCCCCTCAGCTGTGTATTTCGGTCCATCTGCCTGTGCTGCTCCCCACTTTGTGTCTGGTGAACCCTCTCGCCGCCCCACAACTCTGGCCTGTACCCCAGCTTGTATGCATAAATAAATAAATCTTTAAAAAAATAAAATATTGCAGCCAAATATTTTGTGGATAGCAAAATGTCAACAACTGTTAAGCTGAGATATCCAGGTGATAATACAATTTTGTCTACTAGTTGGCATATCTGAAAAATTCACAAGTTTTTTTTAATGCAGTTCTGATTCCTCCTAGTAATATATATATAAATATATATATAAATATATATATATATATAAAATTTCTCGGAGAGAGAG